>JAGKTI010011010.1:10125-27290 GCA_018397915.1 Birgus latro
AAGGTTGGCCACGAAAACTGTCTTGATGGTAAAGACCATACTGTACTGGCCGGCATTAAATAGCTGTCGATATATATACAGTATATATATATATATATATATATTCCTGACGGCGAAATATCCTACATCAACTTCAAGGTAAAATAACCAGCGTTATTTTGATTGTATAATATCTTACTAACACGTTTCGTCATACATTCTCCTTCCTCTGGATAGGGCGTGACACCTCATGGAACATGTATCCACATACAAACTGCCAACTCCAGCTGTGTGTGCATAGTTGTTAGCTTAGTGATAGTCTGGAAGCATTGTATGTTTAGATTGCCAGCCGCATCTCCGGTGTTTAGCTAGATTTTGAACAAAATAAGTGACTGCAAAACGGCCACTTTCCCGCGCTGAGGACATTTTTTTTCTTCCTTCGCGCATTCTAAAGCCTACTCTTTAGCCTATGTGTATGTATTGGGTGGCCATAGCAGTAGGAGACGTATGTGCGTATGTGTGCGAGTGTGTGTATGTTGGTGGACTGTTAATATTACAGTGTACGTGTGCTAGTTTCCCAATGGCTGCTCTTGCTGGTGTTTATATGTGCTTTCAGGTGTAGCGTTTCAGGTTCCTCCTGCATCGAAGACAGTCTCTCAAAAAGTATAACCTACAGTTCCAATATTCAAGAGGCGTCTTTGATTCAAGGGAGCTTATTCGTGCACAAAGGTGTTGTAAATGTCAAGCCATGATGCTTTTGGTTCATATGTGAGCTATCTGTGTCTGCAGAGTAATTTTATAAACTTACAATGACCTGTTGTAAAGAAACACATACCCAAGGATTTTTGTGCTGAAGTGTTTCTGTCCTGTGTACGGTTGTGTGAGAAATGCAGCAGCACTAGAAGTCTCCCAGTTCATGAGTTCATCCGTGAAGATAGACATTGTACTTAATCTGGTACAGTTGCTAGCTATACTAAAATAATTATGCTCCACTAGTTAATCAAAGCCTTTCAGAATTTAGTCATTTTGTCTGTAACTGAATGCCCATTGCAGACCCAGCCTTTCTGTGCTCACTCTGGCACACCGCTATCCTCACTCCATAAACCTCCATATTGCAGCCTCAGTTACCACAATGCTTATTTGATACAACTTGGCTATTCAGGCACCCGGTAACTTTCTTGCCTGAAGCAGCCTTTACCCTACTGTACCTTTGTGGGGCTCAAAACTGGAGTGGTAAGACAGAGTTTATTGTTTTGTATGAAGTATTCTTTAACCCCTGAACTCTGTTGTACATGAACTGTTAGGAAAAAAACAGCATATTTCCGGAAGCTTATGACTGTTTAGAATTGTAGCATCATTAGCATTAATAGCTTGGCTTAAACCAGCGATAATGTACTCCAAATATAGCCTAGTACTTTATGTACTTTAAGCCAAGTGATACTTATATGTACTGTACTCATTAGCAGTTACTGTAATATATATTTTTTTATTTGAAATATTATTTGATAATCAAAGTACATCTCCCAGTAACTCATATTGATGGTAGGTATATTTCTAGGGAAGGTTTAGGTGTACAGCTCCCGCGCATGTTCCTGCCCTTGACACCACGGCTGTGATTCACGAAACAGCTTGCGATAAAATCCTCTTAACAATGGTTTCTTTTGCAGGAGACAAGAGAGCATGCTGCATTCTTCTCTCCTTGTCCCTCCTGCAAAAAGAAATCTTAGTTCTGGCAAGATATTGATAGTAAGTTTGTGAATCAACGTCCAGTACCTTTCCACCGTTTCACCGTGGCTTCAGTTGGTCTGTTTGACGGTCGTATGCTTAGTCCCTTCAGTCTGATGACATATTTTTCGTTTTATTCATGCTAACTCCAGATTATTTTATCTTGCTTTGGAGATAGCGACACTACAAAAAGGATTTTCCTAAACCTAACAATGTCGTCTGGTAGCAGCAAGAATAAATTCGTCATTGAAATGGAGTTAAAAGAGAAGCCAACAAGAGTATGCAGACGCTCGTTTTCTTACGGTCATTTATGAACAATGTGGCGTTAGATGTGGGTGCATCCCAGGTTAATGTAGAGCCATCCAAATGGCTGTCAGAAATTTAGAGTTTGCTTACACCTTTGTGATCGCTTTTGATACCCTTTCATTCAGATGACATATTTTAATTTTTTTCTTACTATTCTCAGCCTTTTACTTTAACGTAGGATGGTAAAATCAGTTTCTAACACTGACTCTACAGATAGTTTCATTTATTAAAAAATCCTCCTAAAGAAGTGAAAATAAATTGGAATATACCTTATCGGACTGAAGGGTTTAAGAATATGTAAGGTAGGTTAGCATTTGTATAATCTGCAACTGAATACCATGCAAGTGTTGCTCCCACGCAGAACTCAGAAACTCAGGTAATTGCTTTGTTTTCCGTTATCTAAATTAACAAACGTCAAGTGGCAGATGTCGGTATATTCAAAACCAGACTAGTAGAGGTCACAGTATTTTGTGCTTCGTTAAGAACTGTTAAAAGAAAAAAAAAAATCAGAAAACAGTGGCGATAAAGTTATGTAAGTTGTAGCTGTCCTTGGAATTCATATTGAAAGTAATCTTTTGTTAATGTAAATTTCAAGAGATGTGTTATGACAGTCACTTCATAAGACCGTATTTTCATTGGGTTAGGAGGCTTCCAAACACCTCGTTCTTAACAGTTAATTTTTGCATATGGCACGTTAATAGTATCATGTATGTTGGTGCAGTGTATTGATATCGAAATGAATAAATAACATACAATAGAATATGAATTTTCAACCATAAATACAGCTGAGGGCTAGTTCTAGAAAGCCTCCTAAATCAGCGAGAATACTAGCTCGACTCTCATTGCAGGGAGAATAGTTGGAAGAAGAGTTTATGTGTATAGCCTGTTGATCAGTATTATGTATTCATGATTTTGCTGAAGTGAATACAGACCTCTAAGCACCATGACCAGTGTACAGTATTGTTATACATATTGGTTTAATGTGATGTACCGTACATTCTTTATCTTGCAAAATTATTTTCCATGGGCTCCTCAGTACTCTTATTTACATACCTCTGAAGGCGTACGTAAAAATCATTCCCTAATGCTTTCCATGAACAGCTGCTCTGACTATTAATAATTCAGCCACGTCAAGCAGTCTGATATTTTTAATATTTTTCTTATATTTTGGCTCCATTGTTTAAAATTTTTAAAGAAAAGAGGAGTAAGTATGGCGCAGAAACTGTTGGAAGCCTAGTTATTATGTAAGCAGTTTTAAGCCTGAATATGAGTTATAAAGGTTCTTAGGTCCCTGAAATTTTACTAGATACAGATTTTACGTAGTCTTTTTCTCCAGAATTCATAATAAACATTTTCCTCTCAGACTCAGCTGCATAATAATGTAAGGTGACATTTTATTTCTGCCAGCCAACTGAAGAAGAGAAAATGGTGAGGTAAAACAAATTCTAAGTGGTTAAGAAGAACTGCAGTATAGTATTTCTCTCTGTACGGTAAACTTGCGAGCCTTTACTCACCTTCCCTTCCCCTGGCTGGAGGGAAGTCACATTGATGACCTGTTGTCCAGTTATTAAGGTCTAGCTTTGCTAGACAATATGAAAAACCTTTAGCGGTAGCGCTGATACTCGTGCAGTCTTGACTAGTTTCGAACTACTAAACAACAGGTCTTCATTCGGTGTGAAACCCTGGTTACGAATTCCTCCAGACAGCGGTAGAGGGAAAGGAGGTTCTGGCCCACTACTGTGCGTCAGTTTCAAACATGGTACCTGGGTTTACGTTATAGATTTTGACACTTGAGATCATATATTGGTGGAGTTAGAAGGCGTTATAGATTTTGACACTTGAGATCATATATTGGTGGAGTTAGAAGGCTTCCTGGCACCCCTTCTTTAGTTATTTCCCATAAATTTTGCTACATATTACAAAGAAAGTAAGACGGTCACTGGACCCTTTTATGATCTGTAGTTAGATAGCACAACCTTCGACCCTCAGAAACCCTCCAAAATATGAAACTGACGCTTTTTTATGTTCTCGTATATTGTTACTTTTGCCTTCTTATTAATGGCTTAGTTTGCATAATAATATAACAAGTATTAATGTGTCTCATTCAAACAGGTAGAGAGGTGCTAGGGAGCCTCAAAGCTCACGAGAATCAAGTCCTTGGAAAAGGTTAACTGTTTAGCTGCGCTGTACCGGTTGTTGAGTTTTTATCCAAAAACATTGAGCTGAGGGACTACAAAGCATTCTAGTATAGCAGACTAACTTTTGAGAAAAGAAAATCAAAAATTATTAAAAAAAAAAAAAAATGCGGTTTCCCGTCGTCCTCGCTGTATCGGAGCTCCTGCAGTGCTTCTAAGCAGCAGTAAATATTATCTATGGCCTTGAAAAGTATGAAACGAATTCCCTATGTATCTTACAGTAATCTGGGAATTTCGACGCATATGGTTTGATGATATTACCGAAAAAATATGTATAAAAACTTCAGAAGCCTACGAGTTACTGAAACTGGCCTGTTTGCTTATGATTACATCCTTTGAAACTCTGGAGTATTTTTTTTTAGTAATTAAGCCGACATGAGCACCCAACTGTTATTACACTCTGTAGCACAAATGTTCCATGGCTGTATTAGTTTGGGGTCATTGCGATTTATAGTGATATGATATTCAGTGTAACTTACTATTTGTTTAGACTATACCATTTTTGTCACGGACACTTCAATGTCAGCCTCACCGCATAATTATACTAGCTTGTCTTCTGTATAACTTTTGAATTAGCATTTTCGGTTTGTATAGTTTTTTTGTACTTAACACTTGGGAATCGGCACAATACAATATTTAATGTAGTTTACTTTTGTACAGTATATCAAGCACTTCGGGTTTCCAGCAACAACCAAAGCATTCATTACATCACCAGTGTTGTATTATAATGACATCAGATTGCGGTAATGCATTTGTATTACTTTTTCATATAGTCCTGTAATTTGTAGAGAGACGGGGGGGAGGGGGAGAGAGAAAGAGACCTACCCTACCTTCCAGATCATGTATGTCATAGAAGCTCATTGAAATATAGATGATGTTAGATGATTTCCCTCTAGTCTACTCTGCTAGATGGAGTTGTTTTATAAATGTGTACTATTAGTGGGACACAGAGACATCCAGTATGCTCTAGGTAATCGGCGGTAACAGGGTTGAGAGTAATCGTTTTGGACACCCGATAGTAACTCCATACTCGGGTCATGTCCTGCGAAGTATTTTGTGTGTAACCGCGCGGCAGTTTTTTATTTCGCATTTTGACACCTTTTCTTTTTGAAACTGCCTCACTGTGCTGATGATTTGTAAGATATGGTGAATATTTTTCCTAGTATTAAGCCTTCTGCAGGGTGTACAAACAGCAGTTTATTTTCCAGTTACGTAACAGCGTTGCTTCGGTTCCACAAGGAGTTAGTCTTGCGAAAAGGATTGATGACACTTATACAAGAGGAATCTTGGTTGGGGATACTTGTGCAAATTCATGCCTAGTTTTGTGATAAGCGCATTATCTTCATTACCTGCTAATTCGGGTTTATTAAAGATATGCACTTATGTTTTGTATCACAGCCATACAAACCTAGCCAATATTTCATTGAACTTGTGGTACTTTTATTTTTGTTATGTTTTGTATAGGAATTTTTACTTAGTTGAATTATGAAAATTTTGCTGTTTTTCCATGTAATTCCTGAAAATTGTAATAATATATGCCATTATTCATATTTATTTTTTATAAGTTAAACCCAACCACGAAAACCTAGCCATTTTTCTACTGTACTCTGTAATACTATCACATTTTTCATTTATACATACACCTACTAACATAATTTTAATTCTTTCTGTTGATAAAACCACATAAGTCTAGCCTAAACCTTTTCCCCATATTGTTTTTTGTTTTTTCAATCTTTGATACTGGCATTTTTTCGTATTTTTTACACTGTTTTATAAATCCTGAGATCTGCCCTTTTCCTCCACACTGTTACATTAGTGGAAGAAATTATACTCGCATACTGAAGCTGTGTTTATTGCAAAGATAAACCAGTTTCGGCCCTGCATACACCTAAACAAGGCTCAACTCTGGCTGAAGCTGTTCTGTTGTACCTCCAAAACAAATGTTTCATTATGTGGGTTGTATGTCTTCCAGTCAGAACATCTCACGGCACTGTTAAACCAAGATCCAGTTATATTTAGTGATATTTTAGTACAGTTCTTGCCACGAGGTAGTTGATGTGAGGCTACCGTGGTTCTACCCATTCATATTCCCATGCTCCTAAATGGGGATTCCTACCCATTTTTGGTCCCATACTCATAAATGAGAACGCCCTGTGTTGCTTATAAGTAGTGCTGTTGTACCCCAGCTACTTCCATTGAAAGTGTACTACCCTGAGGAACGTGTGACAAATGCTGCCTGTAATGTATATTTATGTAAATTAATTGGTTTATGTATAAATAAAAACTATGTTTGAGAGAAGATGGGCTTTGAATGCCCTTTGTGACATCTTCGACGTCAGGTATATGAATGTGGTACGCCATTATTTGTTTCTTCTTGTACTTGCTCTTCCTAGGAGAAGTCTTAACCCTTCTGAATCAGATTGTTTGGCTGTATCAAGAACAATATACGATCATCATACTGAGGACTTTACTAGTACCAGAAGAGTTTTGTTCAGCTGAGACTTTTCAAACTGGAGGGATTAGAAATTGTACGAGAAATCTTTCTCAGGTTGATTAAAATCGTGTAGAGGTAGGAAGAATATAGCCTACCAATTCGTTATAGTAGTGCAGGGGTTAACTCACTCAGTATATGACGTCTTTTATGAATTAGATACCAGCAAACAATAGGCAGTCCAGGTCTGAACACAATGGGGAGTGAGGTTGAAGGCCAAGACGGAATGAATAAGATATGCCAAATAAACATAAAATGGCAAATGCATGATGAAGTAACTTTTTTTTTTTATTGCGGCTTTGTGGCCATCGCCCGCTATGTGGGGCATTCGGCCAAAGAGGACTGGGAAATCAAGTCATCACGAAGCACAAGCAGCGCACATAACGGCCAGTCTAGAGGGCCAGGTGGGGTTGGAGCATGAAGTAAAATGCTCGTAGATCGGCTAAACGTACCTCCACCCCCATGACAGTCAGAATGGGTGGAATCCCCGCACCCAGGTCGGTCGCCCGACCTGTATGAGACAGCCCTAGCATGTATTCAATATGGACTGTGGGTGTTAGCGCCGAAGTGGTGACATGTAGGGAGGTGTATGGTATGCAGGAGGACTGCTGGGCCTAGGCTGTGAAGCCTATGTCCAGAGTCGGACACATTAAAAAAAAAAAAAAAGACTGTAGAGGTTGGAGTAGGTCGTGGCTCCGAGCTGATACGACCTGGTGTGGGCGTCGAGTGTCAGGAGGCGATGGTATGAAGATGCGATGCGTCAAGTCGATCCTTGTAGTCCACAGTAAGAGGGCGAGATGGGCTGCCCTCCTCCGCCTGAGGAGGGGAGGACTCGTCAACCTCCTCCCCGACCTAGGAGCAGGTCGACGAATCCTCGGCCATGGATACAGAAGCAGAGGAGTCCCGCCCCTCTTCAGTCACTGGTGACGGTTGGTGGACCTCAACAGCAGCCTGGATCATGGTCATGTTCGGAGCCGGGTTGGTGTTCTGTGTGGCAGTTTTCCAGTTGAGGGAGGCATCCAGCCTTGGGGGGTGGCAGGCCAGGCCCGACGCTCCCTACGACGAGGGGCAGAATGCACATCACGGGCGAAGCACTCGGGGATGACAAGGCGAGGCAGCCCGTTCTCCTCGAAGATCTTAGGGAGACGTATGCACAAACCCCCATTGTCACCCCCGCAAAAAGCCTTCGCCGTCGTGATGCACATTTCAGTGATGGCGCTTATCTCCCTGGGACTCTCAGGACCCTTGGCCTTTCATCCCGGGGCCGTGAGACATTGCTGTGCATGGGCAGAACCCCACACCGCCACGCCTCCCCGTCCATTAACAGCCCGAGCCTGAGGACCCTTGGAAGTCCCTAAGAGACAAAACTCCACCGTCTCACCACCACCAAGCGAGCACTGGAGATGCTGTGGATTTGGTGCAACGACAACCAGGCGGTGCACGAAAACATCAACACCAGTAGGCTATCCTGGCGCTTGATGAAACCGTACCCCGCCTTGAGGTTGAACCAAACCTCAGTTCCCCTGATCTTTTGGGCAGCTGGAGACTGGAATCTGCTTCTTGCCTCCCTCAACGGGTCACAGGCAGTAGCAGATGTGGCCTCCACTGTACCTGATCATCCTCTCTCTTCCTCTTCGCCAGTGAGTAACTACTGATGACAGAGAAGCAATGATACAAGGACACGCGGGTACACACGAGGGTACACAAGGATGGTTGAATGGCAGTGCGTTTATACGGTATATGGATTATGGTATTAGCTAACATTTATTAATTAATTGATTTATTTAAGATAACTTTCAATTTCAATTTGGTACTATCACGATCACTAGTTTCTTTACCCCCTTGCAAGGGGGGGATGGAAGACAAGGTTGATGTAAGGAGAGACATATACAGTATAAATAATGACGGATCAGAAGTGTGTATGCACACGTGTGAGTGTGTGTGTCTGATAAGACGCCAATATCTGCTCCCTTGGCCTTTCTTCAACCTTGTCTTCCACTTCCCTCTTACCAGGGGGTTAAACAAACTAACAATCGTGATAGTACATCTCAACACCCCAGGGGACGAAGTCGTTGAAGGCTATACAGGAATGAATCTGGTTTGCAAAGTAACCTTAAATTGGCAAATACTGTGTGAAACAACAGTAGCTGATACAGTAGAGCAACGATACATGGCAGTGTAACACAAACGGGTTCACATGGGAGAAGATAGGGATGAAGGAGTAGAAATGAGTATAGATGATTTGCACTGTCATCGGATGCACCGCCATGACGAAGAGAGAGTAATGTAGGCTATACACTAAGTACAATGCCTCGGAAAGATTTTTTTCTTATGCCTGAAATTACCAACATATGGAGAAGTCGATACAGAGCTCCTAATGTAAATACAAGGAATACTTAAAACAAGGACGGAAGGATTTACGCTGGAAAATGAGAAAAACAGAAGATCCGTACTTAGTGACCAGCTTGTCCAGTGACTGGGATGTGTTTCCTGGGATAAGTTACCCAGACATTGCTAATTATTTGATATTCTCGGCAATCCCATACCGTACTCAACCAATGATGTCAAAAGTTAGGAGTCTTGAAGCTTAAAATCGCATGGTTTGTATCATATGGATTGGAGGCAGGCATTATATCTACTATGTACTGTAAGTATGGTACGTTAACTTGATCCCACATTTCAAGTGTGGAGGGCCCAGTGGGGAGGCCAAGGGTTTGACTGGGGGGCTCGGGCTCGCCCAGGCACCTTTATAGCTAGCTAACTTAATCCACTATTGGCCCTACCTTGGGCCCCCCATTTGTTGAGGCCTGGCTAGGACACTGCTGTCCAGTGTGCTACCACGCTGTCCATCAAATAAAAATGGCCGAGGAACACTTTAGGATGGAAGGAAAAATATCTTTACTTAAGACTACTACCACTGTGATAGGTGGTGGCGACCGTCATCCACTCACTTGATGTAGGGCTACTTCTTCCTTCACCTTTATCATCCTTTTTCTGTCTGCTTTCCTGTCTTACTATTTCTCCCATCTTTCCTGTCACTTTTTAATGCTCCTCTTTCCATTTCAGGTGGCTTTACATTGAGTGACATTCCAAATATTTTCCTGTAAGCCGGGAAACCATTTACAACGCCGGGTGCTAACCATTATGACCAACCCGTAAGTGTTCCCTACCTGTCAACAAGTGGGTTGGCGGAGGGTTAGTGCCCCTCCCCGTAAAACAACTAACTCATAAACAAACGGCCACCCCTTATGGGATGATTGCGTCTGGCTGTAGAAAGACAGAATGAACTGAACAGATCCTGACAACATCCAGCATTCTTCCTTTGAGATTCTGATTCGGCCGAGCAAGCCGGCTGGGCTTCTCATCTCCTCACTCTGTTTTAAAGTGCTTTCTCCCCAATTTCGGACTGTCTTGGGCAACCTTTAGTACTATAAGTGTTTCGATCCTTCCTAAGCCGTGGGCACTGCAAGAATACACCCTTTTTCATGTAAAGAATGAGGCTACTGTTAGGGAACTATAGCTTCATCTGCTGTTACTTCTTGCGTCACAAAAGACGTCATGTTTGGTGATGTGAAAACCATCAAGTACTAAGAAAGTGGCAAGATGGTGAGAATGTCCTTCAAAGCAACAGGATGAGCAATGAAGTACTTACAGAAATTGGCAGTGACAGTTGGACAAACGACAATTTGTTGAGAGCAGATGGAATGTGGAAGAGTTACAGAGCCGTCGTCTGTCCAGAAACTTCCTCCAAACCTCAGTCGAATGCAGCAACGGCCAACTAATCGCAATGGCTAGGGTAGTATGCTTGTCGTTAATGTGTCACACTGTCACGAATTTTCGAATTTTCTACATCGTACCGTTATGTTAAGTAGATCGTGACATCGAGCGATAAATTTTGAATTGTCGGTGGAACCTGAACCGTTACGCCCGTCGTGCCATCTCCCCGCACCCGCCGCGCTAAGTATTCAAATCGGAGCTCAGTCTGTCTGTAGACATGGCGCGCAGCGGTACGCCTCTCTAGGCTTTAGTGATTTCTTAGCGATTTCAGATTTCAGCTTGTATTGGCGTGTGTCCTGCAGCTCCCACCCACTTTGGTGATCATCGCAGCAGCTCGGTTTCATCCATACCGATTAGTATTTTCTTGTTTTTCCTAGGCTTAAGCTTTTTGAGATATTTAGCTGTTTGTCTGAGTGAGTGAGTGCATTCCCTTCCTTTGATTTGAATTGGAGTCTTGTAACGTAAATGTATTTGCTTGTATTTAATAAATTTACAGTTCGTTTTCTTGAGCTTTGTTAAATGTAACAGTCGTGTTTAATTTTCCCACTTATTAAATATAGTTTTGCTACTCCACGTTAGCACAACAACTCTTTGTATTAAATCACGACTGGTACTTAGGCCAGCTTTTGGCATTAATCCTTAAATCCGTTGTGCTAGCTAGGAGTTTGGCTCAGCCAAGATCCTGTTTATCTTTATTATTATCATTTTTGATTGTTAAGGGGAGAAACTAACTTTCTTAGAGGCCAACGGTACAATATTACAGCCTAATAGAGCGTCTAGTCTCTGCTGCGTACCGTTGAGAAAGTCTATAAATTCTCGACTCTAGAGAATTGGCGAAGTGAGCCAGCATAAAGTGAAATCGCTGCTCGATTTCACAAGTCTATTCTCTCTTAGTAAATGACTCGATAGTCATTCTTAGCACACATAGCTATACATTGTATACTCGAGTTATACAATATCATTACCCTTTTGAAATACTTAAATTTCCCCTGACATCTGGCGACCTCATTCCTGGATAAGCTCCTAGCTTGGAATTATTATTACCGAATCACTCACTTTTACTTATCAGTCTCAGTTGTCACTCAGTCTCAAACTAAGCACGATGGAATCCAATGCATTTGTGCAAGAAGCTAAGGATATGGGGCTTACCAACCCCCAGAAAATTCGAGATTATGTCCTGTCGCGCTTCAATTACGAGCAGCAACGTGAAAGTGCTGCCCGTGAAGAGCGGAAAATTGAGCGCGAGGAACGTCAAAAGCAGCGTGAGTACGAAGAACGGCAGAAAGAGCACGAACTTGAGTACGAGAAGGAGCGTGCTGAGCTCGAGGCACGTGAAGAATGTGATCGTGCCGAGCGCGAGGAACGAGAGCGAGACAAAGCATGTGAACACGAGATGGAAGTGCTTAAGCTTAAGCGAGACTCCTTGGCTTCAGGCACACCGGGTGCAGCCAATCCAGGCTCCCCTACTGCTCTCCCAGAACCTTTTCTAGCAACTCCACATCTCAAGCTTCCCTCTTACAAGGAAGGCGAGCGAATCGAGCCATTTATAGCTCGTTTCGAAGACATGGCAAACCTGTACGGTCTGGATGAGGCAGCTAAGCGGCTTCAGTTCCTTAGCCTGTTTGAGGGCCCTGCCCTCGACATTCTCCACAGAATTCGTGGAGATAATCTCACGTATGAGATGATGAAGACCGCACTCATCAAAGCGTACAGTCTAACGGTTGATCATGCTAGAAATCAGTTCATGAAGGCGCGTCTCCAGGAAAAGGAGACAGCTGTTCAGTTCCTTGACCGTCTCACGGCATATTTAGGCGAATGGATGGAGAAGGACGAGACTCCCAGCACACGAGAGGGAATTATTGACCTCGTGCTGCGCACACAGCTGGAAAAATCGTGGCCTGCTGAGCTCATGGCCCAGCTCAAGATGTCCAGAGTGAAGGACGCATCTGAAATGGTAGAGAAGGCTGATGCTTTCTTTACCGCGTACGGGTACCAAACTCGCAGGCAACAGCCATGGAATAAGAAAGATACTGCTAAGTCTGGGAAGCAATCTCAGACTGAACCCCAGCATCAAGGCCGTTCTCAAAATAATGGTCAGGGTCCAAACAAACCACAGAAGGATCAGGGGCAGAATACACAGAAACCTGACTGGAAGAGGTACAAGCAGTACTCTAACCAGCAGAAGTATCCCAACCAGCAGCAGTACCCTAAACAACAGCAGTATCAGCCACGCAATCGCCAACCAGGACAAACCTTTTTGACACCAGCCCCAGTGTATCGGAGGCAGGAGGCGAATGCAGCCTTCATTCCTCAACAAGCACACGATGGTGCCGTCCCCACCAGCACAGCTCCTTCACAGTTCACTAGTCCCCCTGAGATGATGAACTCTCCTCCACAGGCCGTCAGTGCTCCTGCTCCCCAGATGGTGAGTACAGCTCCTCATGCATCTAGTTCGGGTACGATCCCTAAGGCAAATACTCCTGTCAGATTTGAAGAGATGTGTGCCATGCCGCCTTATCAATGGCTGGCCGCTTCCTCCACAGGCCCTCCCACAGGTAACAGTGCCTTCCTTGTTCAGCCAGGGTTTGTGGGAGGTGTTTCTGTTAATGTACTGAGAAACAATGGTTCCTCAGGTTGTACTGTCAGGCAGAGTCTTGTTCGTCATGAAGAGTATACAGGCAGACAAATCCAAGCTCAGCTTATTGACGGATCAGTGAGATTGTTCCCTGAGGCACGTATCCAGGTAGCATCTCCCTTTTATACAGGTTCAACAGTTGCAGTTGTCATGCAAGAACCTTTGTTTGACCTCATTATAGGCAATAGACCAGGTGCCAAGTATAGTTGCACCACAGATGTCACTACTCAGACTTCGGCTGCAGTAACACGAGCCATTGCCAAGGCTCCAAATTGTGTTGCCCCAGTGGCCTGTGCATTGCCGCAAGATCTGATTTGCAGTCAAGATGTTGTCCAAGAGCAACAGACTGACCCGACCCTTGCTGTTGTGCGGAAGAAACAAAAGGGTAAAATGACCAAGTATTCACGGGGTGGACAAGCCAGGTTCCTTCGTAAGCGAGGACGGCTGTACCGTGAGTCACAAACACTCCAGGGTGAGGTTCGACTGCAGTTTGTCGTTCCTGCAAAGTATCGCCAAGCAGTGTTCGAATTGGGTCATTGTTCAGTGATGGAAGGTCACATGGGCCAAAGGAAAACCTCTGACCGCATCCATGCTGACTTTTTCTGGCCGGGAATAGGACAGGAAATAATTAGGCTAGTGCGTTCCTGCGATGTGTGTCAGCGTACCACTGACCGCGGGCGTGTCCGTCCCGCGCCATTGAAGCCATTGCCTGTAATCTCTGAACCGTTTGAGAAAGTAGCAGTTGACATTGTTGGGCCAATCACTCTTAGGGCTAGTGATGGATCAAAGTACATTCTCACTATCGTTGATTTCAGCACACGGTGGCCTGAAGCCGTGGCCCTTAAGAATATAAAGGCCGTCACTGTTGCAGAGGCATTAATTGAGGTGTTCTGCCGAGTAGGTATTCCCAAGGAGGTCTTAAGCGACCGGGGTTCGCAGTTCACCTCTGCAATGATGAACGAAGCATTCAGGTTGTTATCAATCCGAGGCTTGCGAACAACGCCCTGCCACCCCATGTGTAATGGGTTGTGTGAGAGGTTCAATGGGACTCTCAAGAAGATGTTGAAGCGCATGGCCACCGAACAGCCAAAAGAATGGCCGCGGTTCATTGCCCCTCTTCTTTTTGCTTATCGAGAAGCCCCACAGCACTCTTTGAAGTTCTCACCTTTTGAACTGGTGTATGGAAGGTCGGTCCGTGGCCCACTTCAAGTCCTTCGAGAGTTATGGGACGATGAAGAACCCGACCCTGAAGTTAAGACCACCTACACCTATGTCCTTGATTTAGCTGACCGCCTCCAGTCGACATGCGAGTTAGCTAAGGAAGAAATGATCAAGGCGCGTGAAGTTCAGAAGGCTTATTATGATAAGAAAGCAAAGCTTCGGAAGTTTAGTCCAGGTGATAAATGCCTGGTGTTACTCCCCACTGCCCAGAACAAGTTATTGGCACAGTGGAAGGGTCCATACGATGTAGTAGAGCGCGTTTCAGACCTCAACTACATAATCCAGATGGGGAGTCTTCGGAAAAGATTCCACATTAATATGTTGAAGGCGTATTATGAGCCAAACTCTGAGAAAGCTGGTTTTCCTGTTCTAAGAGACAGTGACCAGCCATCAGAAGAAACTGGGGCAGTCGCAGTGTCCCAACCGCGGACACTGACGACGGCCTTTAACCATTCAGTCCCGGCAGGAGGAGACTGTCGGAGATGTCTTACTTAATACTGACTTAGCATTAGATGACCAAAATGTCATAAGGTCACTGCTCTGTCGGTATGCTGGTGTCTTCTCTGACCAACCTAGACTCGCAAAGGTTGAGTGTCACAAGATTGAGTTGACCAGCAATACTCCTGTAAAAGATAAGCCATATCCAATTCCCATGTGACTACTGGACGCAGTAGATAAGGAAATTGCCAACATGGAGGCTGCAGGTATCATTGAAAGGTCCTCATCTCCATACTGCAGTCCAATGGTAGTAGTCCGCAAGAAGGATGGAGGAGTAAGGATTTGTGGCGATTATAGGAGGCTAAACACAATTACTAAAGTGGATGCTGAGCCAATGGGTGACCATATTGCCATCTTCTCCAAGCTGGCAGGGTCACAATATTTCACAAAGCTCGATCTAGCGAAGGGATTCTTCCAGATTCCCCTTTATCCCGAGTGTTGTCAGTTCACCGCTTTTGCTACTCCTAGGGGGTTGTACCAGTACAAAGTCCTTCCATTTGGACTTACCAATTCCCCAGCAGTATTTAAACGAGCCATGAGACAAGTGCTCCATGGTATCGTAGGAGTAGAAATGTTTGTTGATGATGTCCTTGTCCATTCTGCCACGTTGGAGGAGCACCTCAGACTCTTGGAAATTGTCTTCAGTAGACTCCAGAGTTTCAATATGACTGTGAAACCTAGCAAATGTAAGATTGCGCACAGTGAAGTGGAGTTCCTCGGACATATCGTTGGCAACAATTGCTGCAGGTGTCAGGGCGATAAGATCCGAAAAGTTAAGGAAGCGCCGAGACCCGTGACCAAGAAACAGGTCAGGGCATTCCTCGGCTTAGCGGGGTATTACAGAAGTTTTATCCCCAATTTTGCTCTCATTGCCCAGCCGTTGCACGAGACGCTTCAGAAGTATGCCCCAAATACCATTGAATGGGGAGAAGCGCAAGAGAGATCCTTTACCACCCTCAAGAACATGCTGTGTAAGGAGCCCATTTTACAGCTCCCTAATTCCAATAAACCTTTTGTACTGCATGCCGACGCCTCACAAGATGGAGTAGGTGCAGTACTGATGCAAGAATCGGAGGGTGGAATTTTCCCAGTGGCGTATCACAGCCGTAAACTAAAACCCGCTGAGAGGAATTATAGTACTGTTGAGAAGGAACTCTTGGCTGTGGTTGATGGTATTAAGACATATTACTATTATTTGTACGGAGCACCATTTACCTTAGAAACTGATCATATGCCACTCACTAGTCTCAGCACAGCTAGGACGGCTAATGCAAGGTTGACACGCTGGACACTGTATTTGCAGCAATTTAACTTTCATGTGAGGTACATCAAGGGAAGTGACAATGTGGGCGCAGACCTGATGTCTCGCCTTCTGAATGATGATTAATGTGGGTATCTGTTGTACACTGGGTTTCCTAAGACTGTGCTGTTCTAAGAGATTTGAGCAATCCAAGAACTAGCTTGGTTCCCATTCAGTACTATGCTGCTAAGACCTCACGTCTCGCTTGTTGGCCCCACAGGACATAAATATGTCTGGGGTCTGTATATACATATGTACTGTAGCTTATAAGTGCACCGTAGATTAAGGTAGGTTAAGGGGGAAGTCCGAGACCCCGCAGAGGCAATCTGAGGCTGTGTTTGAATTACCTTGTGGTGCATCTCGAGCTGTGGGCCTCCCTGAGGATTCCCAGAGATTACACAGAAGCCACATGAGTGTTCACACCCATGCAGGGTGTTAAAATGTGACCTGCCCAAGTTGCATAGGGATTCTCGACTACCTTTACTAGTTATAGCGAGCAGTCACGGTGAACCCAACCGAGGACACCGAGGACAAATGGGCAGTCGAGGTGACGAGCCCTTTGTAATGAAAAGTATAGCTATAAGTGTGCAGTCACGGTGAGCCCAACCAAGGACACTGATGACAGGCGGGTACTCGTGGTGAGATCCCAGCCGAGGGCACCGACGACGAGCCCTTTATTAGGCGTAAGTGTAGGTTAAAAAAAGCAACTATTAAGGAAATAATGGCGACATACGTACGAAATTTACTGTTAACTGCCTTTCAGCCAAAGAGTACTTTCTTTTGTGTGTGGACTGATTGCTGGGTGGATGAAATTGTAATATAGTGCAAATCCTTTCATTGACACTATTGATACTCCACCTTGACTCATCCGACAGGTACAGTCGTTGGGTGAAGATGTCCAGGACCATTGATTGTCTGCTGCACGCTGGCACTTCATCTCCTCTGCCCTCGTCGCCTCTATTATTGCATTAACATGTATTATTATTATTGCTTACACGTAGGTACAGTTACACTACAACTGTCACACCTACACCGTGT
>JAGKTI010011011.1:8823-27288 GCA_018397915.1 Birgus latro
GAGGGAGAGAGAGAGAGAGAGAGAGAGAGAGAGAGAGAGATGCGAATAACCAATTTATCATTTCCATTTCATCTCACGGCCATCTCGAGCACGCCCCAGTCATATACTATAATTAACCTTTTTTGGCACAAATACATTGCATATACCTGCAACATCTGTTTTTTTTTTTTAGTCATCTTTCTTATGCATGGCTCTGCATTATGCGTTTTTCTTCTTTCTCGTTATCTGATAGTTAGTTTATAGCGTTCCTTGAATACAGAAATGCTCAATCGTCTCACAAGCAGGGAGGAAGTCCTTTGCCCCTTGAAATGATTGTCTAAGTTAATTTAATCGGTACTATTCAAACTATCTTCGCGATTCAAGTGAGACAGGTAAACTTATATAGAACAGACATGTATTTATTACAGTAAGGACATATGGACATGATCTGATAGTATGGGTGTGAATAACACATATTGCTGTGTTGGTGGATTTGCTTGTCTTTTCTTTCCTTCCCCCCCCCCCCCCGAGCACTGACTTCTTGTGGGATACTGAGTTCTGGCCAGAGTGCTGGCGTCAACGTAGTGATGGTAGATTGCCCGTTGGACAACTTAATGCTTCAAATGAAGTGAAGTGGCCTGACGGGCCGTTCAGCGACTGATTCTATGGTCACTCAAAGTCAGAGTGCAAGATTTCTGTCCGTACGTTTGTTGTTTAATCAATCCATGGGGTTCAAGAAGAAGGTCCGAGAGAGATGGAAAAGTGAAGGTGCGGCCTTATTCTTTACCAACATCAGTGGCCTTTGGACCAACCTAAATTCAGTTCATTTTTCCCTACAGTCCATATCCCTTCTGGCCCTATTCCTCACAGAACCACAAATCTCACCCCTTACTGAAATATCCCCGTTCTGTTTTCCCGGTTACCATCTTCTCACAAACTTCCGTAACAAGGGCGGCACCTGTTGTTATATCAAATCTCAATATGCAGTTGATACTATCTTAAACTTCACTTCATCCAATTTTGATTACTCATTGTACAAACTAAATTATCTAAATATTATCAGATATATCTGTGTAGCCTATCACTCCCCCAATGCCTCTTCAGAACCCAGTGTATTTGACTCAATATCCACACAGTTAAATAACCTCAACCTTCCACTTAGTACCAATATTACCATTTTGGGTGATTTTAATGTACATAATGCTGAATGGTTATTGCATTCTGCCAGGACTGACGATGCTGGTCTAGAGTGCGAGCTGTTTGCAGAATTGTTTAATCTCATGCAGCTGGTAAAGCAACCAACCAGGGTACAAGATAATCCTGACCATAATGCCCAACTCTTGGATCTATTCTTGACAAATAATCCAGATCAATACAGGATAGAGGTACTGGCACCACTTGGATCATCTGACCACAATCTCATTAAAGCCGCATTAGCTAGCCCCCCCCCCCAAACCTCCCCATTCTGAACCTGTCAGGGTGACCCGTTGGCACTTTGATAGGGCAAACTGGGATGGATTTAGAGATTATCTTGCTGACATTCCGTGGCAGTCTTTCTTCTCTAGTGATGCCAGTTCTACCCAGTCCCATATTAGTGATTTAATACTAGCTTGTATGGATTTGTTCATACTAAGTCAAACGTTCACTAAAAGACAACTCTCCAAAATGGTTTGATAACAACTGTGCAAAAGCAACAGCCCAAAAGTCTTTGGCATATAACATTTACTTAAAATCAAAAACATCTGAATCACTCTGTCAATTTAAAATTGTTAGAAACCATGCAAAAGCTGTAATAAATCTCGCAAAATCAAACTTTCTTCATAATCAAGCATCAAAACTACTTAACAACCCTAATGACAATAGAATATTCTGGTCAACTCTTAATTCTTTCAATAATAACTTTAACAAGTCAACATCCATTCCTCCATTAAAGTCTTCAGATGGCAACATTACAAATGACCCACATACGAAAGCAAATATCTTTGCGAGTACACTTGCCAGAAATTCTACCTTGGAGGAAGTCACTCAGAATGTCCCAGAACTAGAACTTGATTCTCCCGAAATTGTTCCACTTAAAATACAGACAAGATACGTAAAATCCATCCTAGACAATTTACCTACGAACAAAGCTCCAGGCCCAGATGGAATTCCCCCATTTGTTTTGAAAAAGTGTTTCCCAGAACTCGCACCTGTTCATGCTAAATTATTCAGACTATGCATACGTACTTCTTCATTCCCCAATTCATGGAAAGAGGCCAATATCCTCCCAATTCCAAAGAAAGGAAGTTCCTCTGACTCCTCTGATTACAGACCAATAGCTGTCACATCTTCTCTTGGTAAAGTATTTGAAATTTTAATCACTAAGCACATAATTAAACACCTTGAATCCAGCAACTTAATTAGTGATAAACAATATGGTTTTCGCCACGAAAGATCCACCATTGACATACTCAATCTCTTGACTCATACCATCCATCAATCAATCGACCTATATGGAGAAACTCACGCAGTAGCCCTTGATATTTCTAAAGCTTTCGACAGAGTATGGCATCGTTGCCTGCTGTCCAGACTCCCTTGCTATGGACTAACGTCTTTTGTTCCCCTGGTTGCCTCATATCTCAGTGACAGAAAAATAAGAGTAAAAGTTGATGATGTATATTCCAATTCCCACTCAATTAATGCCGGCGTGCCACAGGAATCAGTTCTGGCACCAACCCTGTTCCTGGTTCATAATGATGATCTCATATCTGTCACCCACAATCCCATCCATTCATACACAGATGACTCAACACTTCACAGTTTGTGCACACTCAGACACCCATCGATAAAGTCTGATATCTCCAATTCTCAACTCAGCACAGCCATCTCCATAAACCAAAACTTATCTATGATTAGTGAATGGAGTGCAAAATAACCTTGCCTCATTTAATGCTAGTAAAACCAAACATATACAATTTACTAATAGACAGATATTGCCTGATTCATATATTACCTTTAATGCTACTAATATTCCCGTCTCCAAAAGTGTTGAAATTCTCGGCGTCTCACTTAACAGTGCCCTCAGCTGGACCTCACATGTCAGATCACTTGCTACAACCGCCTCAAAGAAATTTGGATTATTACACAGAGTCCGTAACTTCTTCACTGACGAGCAGATGGCTTTAACCCGCCGAGTCCCATCGACGTACGGTGTACGTCGCTACTTTTTTCCGTGGACAGACCCAACAACGTACATCGTACGTCACGCAATTGCAAGGCCCATTGTGTGCACATTTTTCAACATTCGCGGTTGATTTTTGGTAGGCATATGTGGGGGACCTTCCTCTACCTGCTGTCAAGCGGGGATACCGCCTGGCTCCTCCTAACCCCCTCTTCCCCCCCTACCCCCAACACTGGGCAATTCACCTGTTAGCAGGAACATAGCCAGTAAAGGTATGTTGCCCCACGATCTCTCTAATGACGAAATTCACGGTGAAAGTGATTCCTGATGTGGACAAAGAAACAAAGAAGCTAGAGGTAGAAACAAACAGAAGTGATGAGGTGGTAATTTCATAAAGGAATGTGCCATATACTGGGGTTTTGGGTAAGTGAACAATGCTTATAAACGCCTATATTATTGTGTGAAAACCATTATAGACTTTTAGTACACATAAATTCGTACCAAATAAATGAAATAAATACGTAATTTAAAGTGGCTTGAATTAGTCAACCCTTTCACAGTTCGTTTTCTTAGCCAGGTACCCTGAAAAAGAAGGAAACGTAAGGTTGAGTGACACCTGTATCATTTTTTTACCTCAGGATCGCGATTTCACTATGAATTTTCGATGTTTCTCACCAAAAGCGAAGGTTTCAGCCAAAAAACAAAAAGTCGAAAATCGGTCGGGATCTGGGGGTAGGCTGGGTAAAAAACCGGTCGGGACTCGGTGGGTTAATTTACAAGAGTCATGTGCACTCTCAGCCAGAATATTGCTCACCCTTGTGGAATGGATGTGGAGAGGTTGCATTAAAACAACTAGACAAAATTCAGAAGAAAGCTGTTGGAATTTTTAATAACCCTGCTGTTAAAAACAATTTACTTCCCCTAAGAGTAAGGAGGAATGTTGCTTCTCTTGCATTATTTTACAGATGCTTTTATGGCAAATGCTCAGACGAAGTTGCGTCCATTGTGCCACCTCTTCATGCCTTCCCTCGTGCTACATGGGCATCTGGCAGCACTCATTACTGGAATGTCACACAACCATATTGCAGAACTTCGGCCTATCAGAATTCTTTTATTCCCCGAACTGCATCTCTCTGGAACTCGCTTCCCCAGAGTTGTTTCCCTCCAAACTTCAACCTAAAGCTGTTCAAGTTCAACTGTTACAGATATTTCATGAATGGAGGACACCAGTAATCTGGTGTAAGGATTTTTTTTTCTATTCCTTTGTTTTTCCTTCCTTTGTTCTGTTATTTAAAAAAAAAAAATCTAGCCATAAACTGCTGGACTGTAATTTTCTTTGAGTGTAGAAGTTCCACAGAGGCTGTAGTAGCTACAGCATCCGTTAATCTACGTGTGTGACCACAAGGAACAGTACCTGTTAAGGAGCATCCATATTAACTTTCTATTTTCTCCTCAGAAAGCATGATATGACATGCTCTCATTTCCTTTTCTGAAGGTAGTAGTTACGTGATGGGGGAGTGGGAAGTCAGGAGGGAGAGTACTGAGTTAGCGTTACGGGAAGAGTAAGGATTGGCGTGCAGTAGTATATACCATGGTCCGCTTGGCAATATTAACTAATGTAAGTTTTCCTTTTTCTCTACTCTATGGGCCCATTGGTGAAGTGCCCGGGTAGCTGCCCTGCTGGGAGAGGTACCGCTCTCCCATCACCTAGCAGGGCTATATGATCGATCAAGATCTAGCTTGGGGAATTCATTCTCCTATATCTTTTGATATTTTGTAATGTACGGGTGACTCTAGTTCCACCTGTTATTTTTCTGGTGATTTCTAAACATCGACACATTACCTCGTTTCTTATTTTTTGTCATTATTGCTCTTTAATTGACACATTTGATCTTGTGCAAGACATCCTTTACCCACTATGATTTACTTGTGCATGTCTTATCTCTCTCTCTTTCCATGATCATAAAGTATATCTCATGCAAGTATTTCCCCTCATTCTTACAATTTCTTTTCTTTTCTGTACTCCAGCGCATCCTGCTTTACTAATTTCTCTCACTGTTTAACTGACCACATCTTACACTTTTACTCTCTTAAGTTAACCTCATACCTAAACTTATCTCACTCTATACCATATACCATAATAGTCACCTAAATTCTCACCTGACTGTCACTTCCCTGCATCTCTTACTCTTCCATCCTCACCATCGTGATCTAACATGTGGTCACCTGCAGCTACGTCAAACGGTCGGGTCGCTTGGCCCTTCTGGCGTCTGAGGAGCGGCACACAGTGAAGAGTCAGCTGCTTGAGGGACGAGTCGCCTTCAGGCTCGGGATTCAAGTCCCGGCCTTGCACATCTATCCTATTACACCCACCGACCAGGCCAACTACACCTGCAGGGTCGACATCAAGATGGGTCAGTGGATACAGGATACTTTTTTTTTTTTTTTATGTGTCCGACTCTGGGCATAGGCTTCACAGCCTGCTATCAAGGCCCAGTCGTCCTCCTACAATCTACATGTCACCACTTCGGCGCTTAACACCCACCGTCCATATTGAATACATGCTAGGGCTGTCTCATACAGGACTGGTGTATTGGTATTAGCGGGGTAATTTTTACGACATGTCGGCGGGTCTTCTGGTAGATCAGTAAAGCCTGATTTAATGAAATTCAAATCCTTAAACTGTTCCCTGCACCAGCGAGGATTCGAACCTGGGTCCCACGGGACCGCAAGCCAACTCTCTACCGATCGAACTTATCAGGAGGATGATAATTGGATAGTTGTTAGTTGGTTGGCTGAGAAGGTAAATGGGGATAAAGTAAAGACCAGTGTATAAAGCAGTTTTTACCTGATAGTAGAATGGAGATAGGATACTGTTTAATTGAAGATAGCCTGATGATGAGGTTGAAGGGTAGTACGCAGGTAGATTATGCGGGGAACATTATGGTGTACAAAGAATGCTTGAATATATGAAGGATACATAAAAAAATATGGGATATACGACACTGCAAGGGTTTATTATGCGGTTGTGGATTAGTTAAATGAAAGAGGAGAGTTGTTGGAAAAGGTGTATTTGAGTGGTTGTGGGATAATCAAGTAGTTGGGGTAAGCAAAGTCTATTTTCCAGGTGAGGTCATGCAGAATGTCCACAGTCTGGTAAGAAACTGTCCTCGTTCATTGCAGGGACCGAAGGTGGGGACCACTGGTAGTAATTAGAGTACCTACATACAGGGAGTAGCGACAACTCTGAGATAGGACGCCATGTTCCTGCCAGGCAAGCCACGTGTTCGGATTCCCTGCCTGACTGCCCGGCTTTTGCGTTGTCCTTTATCTCTCTGGTGCTGGTGTTATAAATACTGACGAAAGCATAATATAAGAGTAGGTGATGAATGTGAAGTATGATGCTTACAATCAATGTTTATATGGGAATTTTAAGAGTACAATATACTATATTGCAGCAACAGCCTATTGAGCGACAGGACCTGATTACTTTGTATTCTGTACTAGTTTCCTCATGGCTACACTTTTACTACTAAGCTCTGTGTTTGTTTTTCTGTGTTTTTGTGTTCTTCATTAATCTTCTTGCAGTAGAAATGCAAGTGAGCATTGAAAAACTTACTTAGAAGCTTGTGCTTGAGGTTGTGATAAGTAGGAATATCATAACCTTTGGTTAGGTTTACTGCTTCATCCATCAGTGTTTTCTTAACCCGCCCAGACCCAATAGTTTTTTTTACCCAGCCTGCCCCCAGGTCCCGACCGATTTTCGACTTTTTTTTTGGCTGAAACTTTCGCTTTTGATGAGAAACATCGAAAATTCATAGAGAAATCGCGATCCTGAGGTAAAATTTTTTGATACAGGTGTCACTCAACCTTACGTTCTTCTTCTTCAGGGTACCTGTCTAAAGGAAACGAACTATGGAAGGGTTAACTAATTCAAGCCACTTTAAATTACGTATTTATTTTATTTATTTGGTACGAATTTATGTGTACTACAAAGCTATATTGGCTTTCACACAATAATATAGGCGTTTATAAGCATTGTTCACTCACTCAAAACCCGAGTATATGGCACCTTCCTTTACGACATTACCACCTCATCACTTCTGTTTTTTTCTCCCTCTAGCTTCTTTGTTTCTTTGTCCTCCGCCTCAGGAATCACTTTCACCGTGAATTTAGTCATTGGAGAGACTGTGGCTGTGAGGCAACATACCTTTACTGGCTAGGTTACTGCTGACGGGTGAATTGCCCAGTGTGGGGGGGAGGGGGGGAAGGGGGGGTTAGGTTGGGCCAGGAAGTATTCCCGCTTGACAGCAGATAGGGGAAGGTCTCCCACATATGCCTACCAGAAATCACCCTCGAATGTTGAAAAATGTGCACACAATGGGCATTGCAATTGCGTGACGCACGATGCACGTCATTGGGCCTGTCCGCGGAAAAAAGTAGCATCGTACGTCGGTGGGACTCGGCAGGTTAAGAGCGAGTAGTTGAACGCAGTTGATGGGTATATGGGGCAATCTCATGCCAAATATCACTGGCCGAAGGGGTGTCCTTCCTTTTGTCAATGGTAGAGCTGTGGGTCTGAACACATGATAGAGGCAACAGGTACCGAGGTAGGGCCCAGTGAGGTCAATCTCCACAGGTTTAAAACTAGGTAGTTATGTAGTCTTTAAAATTTGCAAGAAGGATGATAAGTAAGATGCTGAAGCAATGGGTCTACACTGAGTGTTAAGAATTAGGGTATGTAAGTATGAGCAGTTACTGTTTTCGCCACTGTAGTTTGGAAGTTCTCATCATGATGGGGCTTCTGCTGGAGGAAAATGTTCTGAAAATGACTGACAGTCTCCTGTGAGAACACTGTCAAGGACATGAAGCGCTTTCATATTCACGAATACGTTGATATTTAAACAAGGCACAGGTATCTTCCTTCAGTAAGAGAGGACATAGGAAAAAATGTCTTCACCACCATCAGTGACCAAGAGGTGATGACATCAATGTGGGAGGCAACCATGTCTAGTATTGGTCGTTCGTTCATTTGTTCGAAGATATCCTTCACCTATAGCAAAGGCTGGGACGTACATTAGCCCTCTTAGTACTAGCCAGAAGTGGGGATCATTTTTGAATCCTTAAAATAGTGAACGTAGCTGTTATATATTCTAGGGATACAAACACTACCTAAGCCCATTTTTGCTGACCATGTTTACCACTTAATATTATTAACCCCTTAACCGCGGGTCGTCACTTTTGTGACAGTCGGGTGCAATGGATCATACCGCGGGGTGTCACCTGAGTGACTCTGTGTTATTTTTAATTCCCCCGGGCTTTTAGGTGGTGACTTGTATCATCTATCAGCACAGACAATGTCCAACAATAGTCAGAGCTGCTAATGTCATCAGTACTCCCATCCATTGTTGACAATTTAGCCATTTTCACCCATTCTAGACTCCCCTCCCTACCTCCCCTCCATTACCCTCTCGTGTCGTCTGCTCAGCCACTCTGCACTAAGTAAATCTTTCCCTGATTTTTCCACTGTTTTCATCCATTGAAATGAGCCCTATGCCCTATTCTTATACAAAATAATATGTATATATAAAAAATAAGGTAACTGATAGTGCCATACACCTGAAATTGGCTAATTATCACTTGGCAACATCCAACCTGCACTCATTCGCTAATTTCCTCTGCCTTTTTTTCCCGTGAAATATGCCGTATGAGCTACTCGCGTAATATAAATGTATATAAGAAAGGAAGAGAGAAGCCTGAGTGATATTTATATTCACCTGGAACTACGTAATTTATATGTATTGTCTAGATTTCCTACGACTTATTTCTTAGCATATACATTAGCAGCTGACATTTTCAACTCTTTGCTACCGAGATACAGCCAGTACGCTCTCGTCCTTCACGGTGAAATGACGCTCGTCCATTCCTGCAGCTTTTGCGCCTATTGTAAAAGGCCATGTGGCCTCAACCCCTACTAAACATCGTGTGGGAAGCGGTAGAGGACTGTAGATATATATAAGTGTAATAAAGAACTAGAAATAATAAAGTGTGAGTGTGTATATGAGTAAGAAATGACAGAATACAAAGCGGCAAATTAGCGTGAGTGGGAGGCTCGTACGCACTCGTATTTTACATTGCTTTCAAAGTGTTTTTTTTTTTTAGTATGGATTCCAAACTACTTGGAAATCATTGAATAGTGTTTCTAGTGATTATATCTGGGAGTGGTATTCAGATTAGGAGATGTCGGGAAGTGTAAAGTGGAGACTTAGTTACCCAAGTTCAGAAGTCTCCACAAGTCCTATGGTAGTCGGCTAGTGCTAAAAAAAACATCCCAGGAGAAAGCTGAAGGTAAGTGCCATAAGCATATGTAATTATAATATTCTAGGACTAATAACTGATATTTGGCAAATATTTTTAAAAAGTCAGTCGGAGCGCGAATATCCCCGCGGGAATGGCACGGCGCACCTCCGACAACACCGCTGAGTAGAGGTTAAAGAGATAAATCGCATATACAAGCAACAATTGTACGTGTCATGTTGTATTACAAATCACCCCAAAGCTGGTATTAAAATATAAGCATCAAAATAAGGCCAATCTTTTGTTCAAACGAACTGGGGGGTGTATTGTTTCTCTAGGCATGTGTGTCTGTTAGTGTGAGGTGGGTATAAATCAAGCTTTTTTTTTCAGATTAAAACCATGAAGAAAGGTTCAACAGAAGATGAAATAATCTTATTTCGAGAACAACAGGTCAAATATTAAGGTCACAGAGGAAGGCGAACCCCAATTTTTTAAAATCCAATTTTAAGCAGACGTGATGGAAGAAACAATACACCCCATACTTCGTGCGTGGGTGCAGTATTCATCATTGCAACAGAAGACTGACCTTACTTTGATGCTTATATTTTAATATTAGCTTTGGGGTGATTTGTAAGGGCCAGGCAAGAAACATTTAGCATGATAATTTAGGCTTGATTCGATTTGGATCAACTTTATTGGAACTGCTGATGATTAAAGGTCAAGGCCACAAAACAAAATTAACTCAGATTTTTTGTCCGATTTTGATTAATTTTGGCGCAATGGTCGTGGGCCTAACAAAAATTATTTGCTTTTGAGAACAATAGGGGTAAGGTCAAGGTCAAAAATCAACCCTTAGACATATTATATGGTGCAGGTGTTGCACGGCCTCAGTTCTTATATATGTAGGAGTCACTAAAAATCATAAAAACTTTTAGGGGTCTATGAAATGAAAAACCGATGGGAATCTTCATTGAATTATTTTACCATTTTGATGGGGGAATTTAACTAGAGTAGCACTCAGAGTACATACCTCCGCCAATGCCGGATCCGGATCCGTCCCCAAATTTAATCAATTCTTTCTTGACCCATGGCCGACCCTTAAACATAATTGCATTAGAATTCATTGACAACTCTTGGAGATATGGTGTGAACAAATAAACAAACAAATAATTCCGAATCACAGTCAAAATCTAATCGATTGTTCAATGGGCCATACCCTACCCCTTCAAAGAATTTCATAAAAATCCATTCATAACTTTTTGGGTAATCCTGCTAACAAACTGCCAATGGCAGTTTCATTTGTTCTAGTTTGTCTGTTTGCAGGAATACTCAAAAACTGTAGGAGAGATTTGGACCAAGTTTGGTTGGTAGATAGCCCATGTCCCATGGAACAATCGATTAACTTTTTGGACTGATGTTTAGTTATTCTGTTTGTCTGTTAGCAGGATTACTCAAAAACTGCAAGATAGATTTGGACCAAAATTGGTGGGTAGATACCCCATGCCTCAGGGAACAATCATTCACCTTCTGGGACCGATCCCGATCCTTTTACAGATTATGGATCTGGAAAACAATTTTTGCAATACCTTAATCAGTGATGAGATAACCTAACCCATTATGAACAGTGTTTTGGAAATTGCATTGCCCTTGTCAGAGAGATGTACTCCTTTGAGTGCCCCTGTAGCTTTTACTTGCCGGAATCAAAGAATTCGGCAAGCATGTTGGCTGTCTGTCTGTCTGTCTGTTGTTTGCTCTCTACAGGTCATAATTTTGCACCAACCATTCTGGAAAAAAAAATCAGAAGGTAGATATCCATAAACCCTGAAAGCCTATTGTTTTTCATCAAAATTGGTCAAAAGCGCTTAGCTTGGTGGAGATTAAACTCTTCTATGGCTCTGGGTCCAGAGATCGTCGGGACCCAGTCTCCGGCCCCAGCATCTTTTTTTTTTCTTCAAATTTCAAAAATCACTTCTTTTCATACCAAATTCAAGAGAAACGTCTTGCGCACCTGGTAATGCATTTTTTAGCTTCCTAATCCCTCCTGTGCTTTGCAATGAAGCAAGAAAAAAATTTGCTAAATGACTGCGTACACGCTGATGAAAACTAAGCAGACACATTCGGATCCATCTGGCAAGTGCTCTTCCTATGGCAGTTTCATCTGTCTGTTTTTCTGCAATCTATAGGTCACAATTTTGCGCCAATCGTTCTGAAAAAAATCAGAAGACAGATATCCATAAACCCTGGAGGCATGTTGATATTCATCAAAATCGGTGAAAGGCCTTGGGCTGGGTGGGGGTCGAACCTCAATTGTCATGGGTCTGGAAATTATTGGGACTCAGTGGACGGCCCCAGCACCATTTTTCCAAGTTTCTAAAATAGAATTTTTTGTTCTTACCAAATTGAAGAGATGCGTCTTATGGACCTGGCAATGTAATTTTTAGCCTCCTAAATTAATTCCGTGCATTGCAATGAAGTGCAAAAAAATTGCACCAAATTACTGCTTACACGCCAGTGAAAACTAAGCAGACACATGATTGCAAACACGTTGGTGAAAACCAAGCAGACACAATTAGATCTATCTTGCAAGTGCTCTGCCTATGGCAGTTTCATCTTTCTGTATGACTGTATGTCTGTTTTTTGTACGTCTGCTCTCCACAGGTGACTATTTCGCGCCAAGCGTTTAAAACAAAAAAATCAGGAGGTAGATATCCATAAATCCTGGAAGTCCATTCTTTTTCATTAGTATCGGTCAAAGGCACTGGCTTGGTCGGGGGTTGAAACCTCTCAATGGCCGTCGGTCTGGAAATCGTTGGGATGCAGTGGCCAGCCCAGACACCATTTTTCAAATTTCGAAAATTGTATTTTTTCTTACCAAATTGAAGAGAAACATCTGGTGGACCAGGCAGTGCAATTTTTTGCTTCCTAAACCCAACCTATGCCTTGCAATGAAGCGCAAAAAATCTCACAAAATGATTGCCTACGTGCCGGTAAAAACTAAGCAGAAACAATCGAATCCATTGAGCAAGCGCTCTACCTACGGCAGTTTCATTGCTTGCCTCAATAAACAGACTCAGTAAGCACGTTGGTTAATTCCGTCTGTCTGTCCACGTGTCTGTCTTCTCTCTAAAGGTCACTGTTTTGCACCAATCATTAAAAAAAAAAGAAAATAGAAAGTTTATATCTACAAGCCCAGGAAGTCTATGTTTTTCATCAAAATCGGTCAAAAGCCCATGACTAATGGGGATGTTGAAACCCCTCAATGGACGTAGGCCAAGAAATTTTCAAGACCCAGTGGCAGGTCCCAGTACCATTTTTTCAGATTTCGAAAATCGATTTTTTTTTTCTTACCAAATTGAGGAGAAACTTCTGGCACAACTAGCAATGTAATTTTTGGCTTCCTAAACCCGTCCTGTGCTTCACAATGAAGCGCAATTTTTTTTCTCCAAACTGGCGAAATTTAAGCAGACACAATCGGATCCATATGGCAAGTGCTCTAATGCTAACATGCCAGTGAAAACTAAGCAGACACAATCAGATCCATCCGGCAAGCGCTTTGCCTATGGAATTTCATTGCTTGCCGGAACTTAAGCATCCGTCATGCATGTTGGTCAGTTCCGTATGTTTTTGTCTGTCCAATTGTCTGTCTGTCTGCTCTCTACAGGTCCCAATTTTGGGCCTTTTTTTTTTTATTATTATTTTTATCAAAGGTTAGGTATTCATAAACCCGAGAAGCATATTGTTTTTCATCAAAATCGTCAAAGGCCCTGGTCTGGGTAGGGTATTGAATGGCCGTAGGTTCAGAAATCATCAGGACCCAGTTGCCAGCCCCGGCACAATTTTTCGTTTCAATAATGTTTTTTTTTTCGCTCTTTTCCCAAATTGAAATGTTTAGCACGTCTGGAAATGCAATTTTTATCTTCCTAAACCCATTCCGTGCTTTGTAATGAAACGCGAAAAATTTCCCCAAATGACTCCCTACTCACCGGAACAGATCCATCTGGCGAGCGCTTTGCCAACGGCAATTTCATTGCTTGCCGGAGTTGAAAGATTCAAAAGCATGTTGGTCAGTTCCGTATGTTTGTCTGTCTGTGTGTGTCTGCTCTGTCCAGGTCACAATATTGCACCAATCACTAAAAAAAAGAAAAAAAAATCAGAAGGTAGATATCCATAAAAAGTGGAAGCCTATTGTTTTTCACCACAATCCGTCACATGCCCGGGGCGGGGTGGGGGGTAGAAACCTCTCAATGATGCAATTGCTCCCGTATGACCTGGAGAGTTATTTCAACAGGACAATACTGAACCCATTCACTGTGTCAGTGTTTGTTTACATGTACATCCGGCGTGTGGCAGTTTTTAAGTGTTCAGAAAAAAATATAAAAAAATAATATTGACAAAAGATAGAGGAAGAAAATCACGAGTTCAATGGTATATAACAGTAATCCCTCCACTGTTCGACGTAATAGAGCCAAAGGCATATCTGGACACTGGTCTTGTCCGAATATTGGGCCTGAAGCTCCAGCACTGGTCATTCATGACCCTAACCTAACCTAACCTAAATCAGAAAACCACCTTCCTACCTCCCTACCGGACATGCATAGCACTTATTTAAGTCCCCTTTCACATAAATAATGCACACAAAGAATGAATTAATTGAATTTTAACCAAAAAGTGATGATTTAGAGGTGAGTAAGGCATAGGTGCTCACAACTTGCCAGCAAGTGTAAGTAAGTATCAGACATGGAAATCACTATGAAAATCACCCTTTCTCACACCATATGCATTAAATAATGGACACAAAGCATGAATTCATTGAATTTTAACCCAAAAATGATGATTTTGAGGTAAGTAAGGCATAGATGTTCATGAGTTGGCAGCTTAGTGTAAGTAAGTATCGGACGTGGCTATCACTATGAAAATCATCATTTCTCATATCTTATGCACTAAAATATGGGATACAAAGCATCAAATAAATAAACTGTTACCAGAAAAAGAGTTAGGTATGGCAAAGGTGTTCACTGTTCACCTACAGCACCTGTCATTCTTGACCCTAACATAACCTAAACCAGAAAACCACCTACCTAACTCCCTACCGGACATGCATAGCACTTAATTAAGACCCCATTCACATAAATAATTGGCACAAAGCATGAATTAATGGAATTTTAACCCCTAAATGATGAATTTGAGGTGAGTAAGGCAGGGGTGTTCATGAGTTGGCAGCTAAGTGTAAGTAAGTATCGGACGTGGCTATCACTATGAAAATCATCATTTCTCATATCTTATGCACTAAAATATGGGGTACAAAGCATCAAATAAATAAACTGTTACCAGAAAAAGAGTTAGGTATGGCAAAGGTATTCACTGTTCACCTACAGCACCCGTCATTCTTGACCCTAACCTAACCTAACCTAAATCAGAAAACCACCCACCTAACTCCCTACCGGACATGCATAGCACTTAATTAAGACCCCATTCACATAAGTAATTGGCACAGAGCATGAATTAATCATATTTTAACCCAAAAATGATGATTTTGAGGTAAGTAAGGCAGGGGTGTTCGCCAGCTGACTACATAATGAACGTAAGGAAGAGACATGATTATTACTGAGAAAATAACCTTTTCACAGCCTGTGCACTCAGATATGGGACACAAAGCATGAAGTAAATAAAATGTAGCCAAAAAAATATGATTTAGAGGTGTGGGGGGCGAAAATGTTAACCAGTTGACTAGATAGTGAACGTAAGAGACATGGTAATCACTGAGAAAATCATCTCTTTCACAGCCTGTGCACTCAAATATGGGACACAAAGCATGAAGTAAATAAAATGTAACCAGAGAATGAGGATTTAGAAGTGATATGGAAAATATTTAGCAGTTGACAATGTTGTCCAGCATTGTTGTTTACCTCCATCTCTAAGGTTTTTACAGTGGTCTTAATTGCTCTTGAAGCATGTCCAGTAATCCAGTGTTTAACTACACTTAATCTTTAGCACTGTGACTTTTGATTATTTAAACAAGAACGTTAATACCGCAAAAGATCGGACAGCCGTCCACTGTTCACAGGAGTTGAGACAAAACTAGGAGGAGGGCAATTTGGTGGGAAGGGAGCTAGTCGGTGCGAGCGGGAAATTCAAACTGACGCAGTCGGAAAGAATCGGATTTTTTTCAGATTTTTTTTTAATTTTTTTGGTATTTTGGGGGGCAGACAGCCAACCCACGATGTCCGAATAGTGGGGGATCCGAATAATGGGCATTCGAATAGTAGAGGGATTTGTATAGCAAAAAAAAAAAAATCTGAAACAGGTCCGTGAAGTAATAAATATTCCCTGTGTGGTGGTGCCAGGCGAATGATGTATTATGGTCACACTGTGTCAGCAATGCCAATCTTGCAATCAGATAAGGTGTAAATCAGCATCTGAACCATCACTGTCATCATCTGACAATGTATCACTATCATCACTATACTCATCCAGAGATTTCATCCAGTATTTGCTTAGGCTACCTAGCGGCAGCCTCCTGGAGAAGATTTCGTACCGGTACCTCTGGCACGCTGTAGGCAACTGAGCTGAGCTCTCCTCCCCGTAAAAATGCATAATTTATGTATGGCAGTATTCTGCAGGATGCCATGAGTTGCTAGCTAATTTATTTCACGCCATTTATGACAGCAGAATTTTTGAAAGCAGAAAATCATCTATGATACAGGCGCAGTCAGAGCCATTTAGACTCAGATATCACATATGATATAGCCGCAGCTAATGTGTTAATAACTCTGGGAAAGGGCTAGACAGACAGGTAGAGAGAAATATAGACAAGGAATCACAGCATGGGTCATGAGGAGGGGAAGAAAGAGGGGAATATGGGGAGGAAGAAGAGGGGAAGAGGAGGGGAAAAAGGGGAGGGGGAAAGAAGGGGAGGTGGAAAGAAGGGGGAGGCCAGGAAAGAAGGGGGTAAAGGGAAAGAAGGGGGAGGAGGAAGGAAGGGGGAAAGAGGTAAGAGGGGGAAGGGAAAGGAAGGGGTAGGGAAAGGTTTGGGAGGGGAAAAAGAGGGAAGAAAGAGGAGGGGGGGATCCATTCGGCAAGTGCTCTGCCTAAAGGAATTTCATTTGTCTGTTAGTTTGTTTGTCTGTTGGCAGGATTACTCAAAAACTAAAGGAGAGATCTGGACCAAATTTTGTGGGTAAATAGCCCATGTCCTAGGGAGCAGTCGATTAACTTTTGGGACCCATGTTTGTTACCATGCCCGGGACAGAGTCCGGCCAGGTGTTGTTTTTGGTAGAGTTTCTGTTACTCTGCTTCTTTGTTGTTAGCAAGATTACGGAAAAAAGGCTGGTTGAAATAACATGAAACTTTCTTGATATGCCGGCACTGGTCCCAAAAGGAAGTGATTAAATTTTGGAGGTAATTGTGTGAAAGGTCAAAATCAAGGTCACGGATTTTCAAAGGGCTATAACTTGAAATCAGTTGAAGGTAGAGATATTTCCTATCATCAGGATACGGAACTCCCACATCGGCTTTCATTTGGCACCAAGACCATTGACCTTGAGTGACCTAGAAATGTCAAACTCAAGGTCATGGATATTCATGGACATATAACTTGAAAGTGGTTGCTTTTAATTGGTACCATGACCTTTGACCTTAAGTGACCCTGAAAGGTCATGCATATTCAGGGAGCTATAACTCGAAACTGGTTGAAGGCAGATGTTTACTATTATCAACATATAGGAAGTCCAATATGGGTTTTTAATTGGTAACATGACCTTTTTTGGCACTGAAAGGTCAAATACAAGGTCACGAATATTCAGGGGCTATAACTTGAAACTGGTCGAAGATATACTTATTATTATCATGATATAGGAAGTCTCATATGGGCTTTCATTTGGCACCACGACCTCTGGCCTTCAGTGAATTGACAGATAAGTTTCATTTCATTTGTGCCATCTCCTTAGACCTTAATTGTTTACTGACAGTAAATGGCAATGCCAATTCTGTACTTAACATCAATAAAATAACTGCTGTCGTGCTAGGTTTATTGTGCCTGGCACCACTTGTTTGTTAACAGTATTACTCACTAACTGAAGGGGATATTTGTACCAAGTTTGGTTGGTAGATAGCCTATGTCCTAGGGAACAATCGATTAACTTTTCGGACCGATCCTTTTCGTGTTACAGATTCTGGATCGAAACACTTTTTGTGAAACCCTAATCAGTTATGAGAACACCTAGCACATTATAAAGAGTGGTTTGGAAATTAAATCCCCTTGTTGGAGAGAAGCACTCCACTGAATGCCCCTCTAGTTGGTACATATTTCATTGAGCCAATACTATCCTTTGTAAGTTCCACAGCTTCATTAGCTACAGTACCTTGCTTTCTCGCACACACCTTTACATAAAAGGGACCTAAAACTTTTATATATGAAATATTGTTGTTGTTGCTCATATAATCATTTAATTTTTTTGTAATAGAAGATGAACAGAGAAAGGAAAAATAAACTGAAAAAAAAAATATCCATTCACAAGATTACATTAAAAAATCTGTAACAGTTGTACTTGAACTGTTGCTGGTTGAAGTTTGAGGGGAAACTAATCTGCGGAAGCGAGTTCCAAAGAGAAGCAAATGCGGCTGAATGTGGGAATATTTCTCCCTAATGGCAAGTACCAAACTTCTAGGAGGTAATCACCCGATCGCACAACAAAGCCGTGTACACAGGCGAGGAAAATCCGAAAATTATTAGCGTACGATACTCACTGCAGTGCCAGGACGCAACCTTTACCGTAGCCTTGCTATCCGCTGCATTTTTTTTTCTCTGTTTATGTGATGCTTTTTTGACTGGAGGAGTTTGATACAATTTAAGTAATACTTTGATAACTAGATGGATCCCATGTGCTTAATATTATCATCAATGAAGGAAACCGAATGGTAAAAAGATATAATCGTCGCAAATAGGGTTAACTGTGGGAAGTACTGAAGATAAATCTCTCTCTCTCTCTCTCTCTCTCTCTCTCTCTCTCTCTCTCTCTCTCGATTTCTGT
>JAGKTI010011012.1:0-27287 GCA_018397915.1 Birgus latro
CTCTCAGCTGTGGCGCGGTGTCGTCCCCAGAACACCAGCTGCCACCACCACCACAGCCACCACCACCTGCTCTGGGACTAAACTTTAATATACTAACAGTTTCCAGTACCCCTACCACTACCACCGCTACCACACTGCGCTACGAATTTTAACAATAGCAACAGTCTCCACCATCACCACCAAACTTTCACATACCAAGTCACAATAACCAATATCACAACAACCACCACCTCCACAAGCCACACTACAACGCTGTCATCACACAAAGCTACTAAACGTTAATAAACACCACGAAATATGCTGCTAAGTTTTTGTATGGGAACATATTCTAGTTACCACCACAAGTAACCGGTGCTAATAATTAATAAACATCCACCACCACTAGTCATCTATAATAAACCAGCAACCTCCACCACCATCAGCACCACCACCATCACCTCCAGCAACCCCCACCACCATCAGCACCACCACCACCTCCAGCAAACTCTCTGCACAGCTAAACTTCACTAAACCCACAGAATGCAGGCACCACCAGCCCCAGCCATAGTAACTTAAGTGAGTTACTTCTTTTTTTTTTTTTCCTCATGATCATCAGACAGCACAGCAGGCCTCTCCACCGAACCTCACACCTTCCTTCGTATATATTCCAGCCCAAAACTTGTGATGGTTACGGCTCAACCTGAATGGTATCAAACCAAAGTGGTCAATTGAAAAAAAAAACTTCCCACATCTCTGTTGGAAGTTTTCTTGTTTTCATCAATATTCTTATTATTCTTTCCGCTTAAAAAGTAAATGGTCATTGCTCGAATGCTGTTTGGCCTCGAGCCTTCAAACTTGGTCAGGTTAATAGCCCAGCTGGCGGCTTCTTCTGGCCAAATATGAGGACAACCCATCTACCGGATCACCTGATATCATTAAGAATTTAAAAAAAACAACGAAATCTGGGACGTGCTCTTAGAAATCACTTAAGGTATGGAGCTGAAATTTTATTGCAATAGCCTACAGCATTAAGGCGGCCGCATCGCTGAATGGAGTATGGTTCCAGTAACTTGATTATTCTCTGAGATCGCCTGAGGTTAAAAATTGGGACTTCAGCTACTCCAGATGTCACTTAAGTTTCAATGAAGGATTAAAGTAAGAGCCACCAAACTTTGTGACCTAAGGNAAGGCGGCCGCATCGCTGAATGGAGTATGGTTCCAGTCGCTTGATTATTCTCTGAGATCGCCTGAGGTAAAAAACTGGGACTTCAGCTACTCCGGATGTCACTTAATTTTCAATGAAGGATTAAAGTAAGAACCACCAAACTTTGTGGACTTATCGACTGTGATGACCTAAGGTGACATGCACAAGATCAGTGACCTCGACCTCAAGGTCCCTTAATAGCTTGGCTTCTAATAGGAAATGGTTTTGGGAATTTTTTTTTCTGTATAAAAAGTGTCCTTGTACAGTTTTACGGTTTCATGTTTATTATTATTATTATTATTATTATTATTATTATTATTATTATTATTATTAATATGACTGATCCTCACTAACTCTCTCTGGCTCCTATCACTTGCTTTCAGCTGAATAAAATCGTCTGCTTGTAGCTGGAAGATTATACTAAAGTTGCTCCTACGCATAAAAATGTTGATAGCCACTGTACTAATTCTCTCAGGCTCCTGTGACCCACTCTTAACTAAAGAAAAACATCACGCATTAGAATGGAAAACAAGAATTACAATGATCATGAGTAGGTTAACTGCCCATACTTGATGGCTTACAAAGTCATGACATCAAGAGAACTATACGGAAATTTCGGAGAATTACACCGATCAACGTTTTAGTCGAACACTTATTAAATACCTCCAGAACATTCTAAGAATCCTGTCTCCGAGATTGCAGAAGTGGTTTTGGTTGCAATTGCTCACTGCCTCACTGTGGAGCAATATAAAAGGAATCAAAATTTGAATCCACAGTTATACGTGAAATATCAGTGTTGATCCCGCAATCCTGGTAATGACTTTTAATATTTCCAGATCATAATTATTTTTTTTCGTTTACTCTTGTTATTCTTGCTATTGTTCGTTGCCGCTCCATCGCAACTTTTATTTTATACTGGTTTGGTTGTATATTGCTACAAACTTTGACCTGCTATCTCGACACTATAAGACTTTTGAACTACGTCATTAAAATGATTTATACAAGTAGGTCGAACAGTCATAAAAGACGATTGAAGATCCACCAACTGAGTGCTCTGAACCATTAAGTGACGGGTGCGACACCAGAAAACACCCAGACCACAGGGCCAGTAATAGCAGAGGTTTTATGTTCCCTAGAACGACGTTACCGAACTATTTACGATTCATAAGTATCCTTTAGACGTAACAGATGCACGACAGAAAACAGATATTGTGTTTAATCTGTGTGAGAAATACTATACTCTAAACTGACACGGGAATGTTATGTATCTGAATGTAATTATTGTCTCCCAAGTTAACCTGCCATTACTACTTTCAGGCGATTATGTGAATCTCAGAGAAAGTCCTCGCACATGTTTTACGGAACTTATCTAACCTCTCCACTTCGAAAGGCCTCTCGTAAACTGATCAAAAATGTCTCGGAGTAGCAAGAATTGTATTGCAAAGATGTTCTCGGCATAAAGTAACCTATGCTTGCGAGAATATCCACTTAATAAAGTACTCTGTGAGTGCTTAAAGAAGTGATCTTGCAGATAACATGATTTAAAAGGAAAAATTCTATTTCATATAAGCAGCCGTGGTGCAACACCATAGGCGAATACAAACTAATAGTTGCATGTAACTCTTTGAATAACTCATAATATTATTGTCAGAATACATCGTCATCAACAATAATAACAACAACCATCATCATCATCATCATTATTGCAATAATAATAATGATGAATAATACTAAAAACAACGATTTTCCTCACGTTATAATAGTCTGAGGATATTAGAGTAATCTATGCTTTATGTCTCTTGGAGCATTCATCAGAAGTTAACCATACTAAGCAAAGTCTGAAACAAAAGCTACCCTACTCCTTCAGTGTGTCAGTTTCGCATTCATTGCTTGTCTGTCACTTTCTTCCCAGACACACGATGTGAGTGAGAATCGTTTATAGGCACAGAAACAACATGCATCTAGTATTAGCAAGTAGTGGAAAGTGAAAGGTAGAAGAGATGAACTTAATTTGTTTCCTAATGTATATCGACTTGCAACCCCAGTGTCGCGCAATTGGGATCCAATGTTTTTTACACGAGTACAAGAGAGGAGGAGGAGGAGGAAGAGCTACATCTCACGTCATCCGGAATCACAAGTCAACAGCAGGCTGATTGATAGGTGGCTTCAGATCGATTCCCGGCAGGTATTTTGTTTCTTGCGGTGGTGTTACACTACTTGATATTTAGTCTTTAAATATGTATAATGAAAGTATAATGTGGTTATCTAACACAGTGGTATTTGAGGTATGGCTCATTTAGGTGTAATTTGCGCTAACCATTTTTTATCATCTCTATTCTTCGGCCAGCCTATCCAGTAAGCCGTAGTAAAATTTTAGATCGTCTTTGGTTTACTTTACATTGGTTCCAAGCTGATAGTCTGAATTTACGGCGTCTCTTACTGTGGAACTATCAGCTTTACGAGACTCTTACAGCTTTAAGAGACACTTTAAAGAATCTTGTTTCTGCTGGACCAGCATCGTCTGTGGTGGGAAGGGAAAATAAGAAACTTGTGCTTTATTCTGACTTTCTCAAAAACTGTGGTTTACTAAAGGACATTTTATCATAACCAGTCGTTCTGAAGACTATTTCCCCTCTCGCAGATATAGTATGACACTGAAGAGCTATCTACAGTATGCAACTCTTCTAACGATTCCATACACCATCTTATCAACAAGTTCTGTATGTTGCATCCATACAATCTCTTTCAGCCACATCTGGATATTTCAGAATCATAATTACGCCCAACTTTGGCAGTTTTCATCTAGTTAAGCAGAAGTACCAAAACCAGTTATGTATGACCTTACATAACTTTAATGGTAACACTGTCGGTCATAAGTAAGATAATTGCAAACTAACATTTTATGATCAACGAATATCATATTCCAAAGAGTGTAATGTCTGTGTTCGCGTTTCTTTGTGATTGCTTACCATTTCTGTGACAGTGCACCTTGTGTAACTGTGGAACCTGTTATCAGCTTGTGTGTAAATCCTCTGACAGCCACAGACACACCATCAGAATATGGAGCCATCAGACTGCGTGTTACGGCCAAGTTTCAATGCTACGACAATGTCAACGTATTTAAGATAATTATCTTGTTCGATATCGTCATCACTCCACTTCTGCATTTTGTGAAACTGTTTGAGGTTAAGTGATCTTGCAGTCCTTCCCAGTTAGCAAGATGTAGCCCATTTACTTTGATTTAATGAAGAGACTGGTAAGTATGACTCGGTGAAGGTTTTCAGACATGTGAAATTACCAGTGTCCATATGTAACAAGTTCTTTGAGAATAGATGTAACCAAGGAGACAAGGTATTGAGGACAACATTAGAGTTGTGTGTTGGTTCTGGCTATATAACAAGCTAAACATATTACGTCATATTAGAGAACAGTCCAAATTCATTAACATTATCCGATTATCTATTTAACAAACAGACTTCGTATATGATCTGTATCTGCTGATAACAGATGATTGTATTTATTTTAGAAAGCACACATGTAGTGAATGAATAACTGAAAGATATACCTAACAGCTATAGATCCAAACGTTACTCTTATGTGGAATAAAATCGTCTCGGCATACAAAGATCAGAATGAAAAACACATCATCTGATTGAAGGGGTTAATACAAGTAACGTTAAACAATTGCTAAATAATCCCATCAGTAAGTAGAAATTTATTGTCAAATCAAGCTAACTCATTCATTCGATTACCCTATGAATTACCATCACCTTGCAATCGCCATCTCCTGCACCTGCCCTACACTACGCACATAACCATCACCGACCCACCTCCTCCACCCTTACCTCGCTCCCCATCACTACCCTATTCCTACCATCTCATCCGTTCCCAGCCACTGCTTCCTCCCGGTCCATATCACCCTACCGTCACTACCCCACCACTGGTCCCATAGTCATTACTCAACGTCTTTCCCGTTCCACCAAATACCACCTATATTTCCTTTCCATCGCTTCCACTTTAGAAATTATGACTCATGATTATACCAACAATAAATCTACAGCCAAAAGGATGTTATCACATCACTAAAGCCTTGAATCAATACATCAGACACTCGTAAGATTAGCGTCACTGAAGGGGGCTAAAGGAAAATTAAGCAGATAATCAGTACTTGCTGAGTCCAAGTTTTCCCCTAGAATGGAATTAGCAATAGTCGATGTTACTTGCAATTCACCAATAACACTGATGGGTGAACAGGGAGAGGCGGAGAAAAACACTGAGCAAAGGTCTAATTTGCCCAAGAATCAAACCCGTTTTTCAAAGCTGGATATGCCACCCAATGCAACATCAGCTTCAACTTCCCATCCTAGGCAAGACAAGGTTATGTGTGACCCCCCTCCCCACACCCACAGACATTACTTAGAGAGAGGGAGAGAGAGAGAGAGAGCCGCTAATACCTATAAATACGGCTGCATACAATAACTTAGATTAATAAACTAACTGATTAACTGACTGACATATTTTTAATATAAACAACGCACGTAGTTAGCCTGATGTCAAAGTAATTTATTAACTTTTTTCGATCAAATACTGACATGAGCTTCCAGAAACAACGCAAAATGTGCCAAGCGGCCCCCGTCACCTGCAAATAATCTAAGGCCAAGTGTATTACAAAACCTGTCCATCCTCCAGGACTGAAACTAATGCTATTGATGAACACGTATCATACATCAGTTTGTTGTTAAACGCACTTAAATAACTTTGTTTCCATTATACATATACATAACTGGCACTGCAAGGAAAGCATATTCAGCACTGCAGGGAAACCTAACATGGATATTTTGTAGCTCATAAGGAAAAAACATGTAAGTATACAGGAGTCTGAGAAATATATTACTCACGTTAACTGAGCTGTTTTCGACCATATCTCACACTTCTCTCGGCATATTTCTATAAAATCTTGAATCTCTCTTGCGTATTCTGCATGCTGTCTCTATCCCATCTTCCTTCGTACTTTTAAAACATTTTCGTCACTTGCAGCCTCCATTCCTTTGTAGGCCATTTTTTTACTTTCTGTTCTATCTTCATTTTCCATGTGTCCTATTCTGCTTTGTATTTCCTCCTGTACGTTTATCACATCACATTTCTTAATCTCTTACACCTCTCCACCATTATCATTTGTTTCTGTGATATTCTCCTCCATTTTTCCCCAGAATCCTCCATAATAACTTTATTGATTCCTCATACCCCCATTTCTTCTCCTTCCCTCTTCTCCCTCCCTCCATAACCCTTCCCCTTTGTTCACTTCCCTCGGTTTTCCTCATTCTGTCCTATTTTTCCACTTGCATATTGCACCCCTTTGTCTCATGTCATCTAATTTACCACACTTTTTTATCGCCACCCTTACCATGTTATTCTCCCTTTCCTGTTTTCTCCCTCTACACCTTTACGTTCCTTGTTCCTTTTCCCAGCTTCCTCCCGCCCTTCCGTGCTATCACAGCCACGTTCGACCCCTCTCCGTGCGCTGACTCATAAGGGCCAACTTGCCACACTTTTCACCCGAGATTGTACCCTAAGTCACCCAGCGCTCATAACGTACAGTTTTTTCGCCCGCATAAAGCCAACGTTCTCACCTGGTTTATTCAGTATTTATTCAATATTCTCATTTTTGCTTAGTATTCGCACAAAGTTTATTCACTCATACCATTTTACACATTCTCGCGCGTTTTCTTCAACTCTCATAAAGGCCTCCTTCGGCGACCTCTGCTCGATGTCAGTTCCTGTTTTCAGTCGAAAGATAACAGAAATCCGATTTACTCACGCCGTGAGCGAGAAGGAGCGAGGAATTTTCCCTTATTTTTATCATGCTGACACACCCGTTGAGAGAGAGAGAGAGAGAGAGAGAGGGTAGTGTTTGCTACTATACTAAATTATACTATATCATTACAGTATACACTTGTAGGAGTATAAGGAGGGAGGAAGGAAAGGGGATAGAGTGATAATACAGCGAACACGTCACTCATCTTTTTGTCATGCTAGTAATTTCAATGCCGGGCCAAGAACGAATCCATCCCCTTCCCTAAAAGCAAATGCTACATTTAAAAGCAAAGGGCCAGAAATGAGTCATAACTCGGGAACCGGTGGCCCGATTGCACTGGAAATAGTTTTTTTTTTCTTCAAGTTATGGCATTTTAACGGTACTTCGCTCTAACAAAAATTGCACTCCACTGCGCCGTTTTTGATGCGTTATGGTAACAAACAAACGTACAGTAATCGGTTCATTATAATACAAACACTTCTAATTCATTTAGTGCTCCCCTAAATTTCTTGACCGAATTCATATACAGATTCTTTCCATTTTCGATTATGAATTTTGAAACATGCTGCTTGTTCAAGAATTCGTAATAATTAAATATTACAGCAAATTTCTTATATGATATTATTAACATCAGTTTTCTCTCTGAACCTGATAGATCTACGTTCTTAAGATATTGTAAATTCATTGTGAGACTTAAATGATCTACTGATACACTTTCCTGTATTCTGACCAACCAGTCAACCAACCAACCAAGGATACAAGCAGTGTCAGTCAGTCAGCCAATCTTTCAGTCTTAATGAATCAGTCAATCAGCCATGGCACATGTATTTTATAGCTTTCCTACAACCCTTTCAAGAAGTGTTGCATTTCATCAACGATCATCAATGACCTGAACACTTATTTTCACTATTTTCATATCATCTTTCGATTTTTCACTTTTTAAAGATTATATTTGGATCAAATATTCTCAACTGTCTAATATATATATATATATTTTTTAATTTAAATAATCATGTGCATGCTCAAGACGAGGAGAATGATTCTGGAATTATGTGAGCATAGAGAAACGTTGCCGTGAAGAAGGACAAAGTAATAAATTGAGCCTAGAAGCTGGTTACATACCTGGGCGGGCTGAAGCGGGGGTTCGCGAACCCCTGGAATTCACAAGTGGGTTCCCAAGAGGTACGTATGCTATGTGGCAGATGAAAATGTATTAACTCTAAAACCGATGGGTCCTATCGTTGTTGCATACAATTATTTGTTCAAGGTGTTCGAGTTTCCAATTCTCTTCCACTGAACTGGCATTCACTTTGATGTGATTCCTCAGAGAAGGAGACTGTCCGTAGTAGTACATAACTGGTATTGCAAGAAAAGCATATTTAGCAGCTCAGATAAAACCGGGATGGATATTTTGTTGGTCATACGGAAATGAAAGCATATCTACTTATGTCGGAATCTAAGTAATATAATAATACTGTTAACTAGGCTGTTTTCGAACATTCGGTAACACTTCTCTCAACATTTTCTCTGTAAAATTTTGAGCCCTTCTTGCCTAATAAGCATCCTCTCTCCACCCCCACTTCAGTCTGTGTTTTAACAATTTTTACAATTACCAGGCTCCCCTCTTCTTTGTCATTTTTATTTTTATTCCTATCTTTATTTTCGATTTTTCCTACCTTTCTGCCTAAAATTCGTTCCTTCTGTATGTTCAGCACATCACGTTTCTTATACCTCTCCATCATTCTTCATCATTGGTTCCTGTGATTTTCTCGTCCACTTTTTTTTTTTCCCATGTATCCTCTATAGTAATCCAATCTCTACCCCCCTTTTCTTCATTTTCCTCAGTCACCATCCTATTCCTCTCTTCTTTCATGAACCTTCCCCTTTATTTAATTAACTTTTGTTTTCCCTTATTTGTGCTGATTTTCCTCTGCTATATTGGACTCCTTTGTCTCATGTCATGTCATTTAATTTGTCCCTCTTTTCTATCTCCACCCTTTCCATATTTTTCTTCCCTCCATGTCTTCGCTCCTTACATTCCTTATTATTTTTCTCAGTTTGCTCCTGCTCTTGCGCGCCAACACACCCATGTTCGACCCGTGCGCTGACTCATAAGGGCCAACTTGCCACATTTCTCACCAGAGCTTGTACCGGAAGTCTCCCAGCGCTCATGATGTACCGTTTTTTCGCCCGCATACAGTCAACGTTCTCACCTGGTTTCTTCAATATTCTAATTTTTACCTAGAGTAGTATAACTTTGTTCACTCATATCATTTTTTCACATTTTCACGCGTTTCTTGAATATTTTCATGTTAATACTCCCTCCCCCCCGTTTGCTTTTCAGTTACACCCTTTAAAGATTTCCTTCCATTCCCATTTACACCTTATTACAGATACTGACGTTTCAGAAATTTCATGCAATATTGTTCAACGATAAACTTATTTGTCTTTGATATTAGAACATCACCTACCTCACTGACACAGACAGATTTACCTTTTTAAAGCACTATTTGAAAATCTGTTGTGAGATTTACACAACTTATTCCAACACTTTCCAATATTCTGATTAATCACTCAGTCACTTTATGAGTTATACAGCTACAATGAATCAAGCAGTACACATATATTCCACAAGCTTCCCCTAACTATCAGTCTATGTATCTTGTATCCAGATGCCTGTAAGGGGTGGCCCTGTCCCCTACCATTTCGCTGCCCTTCCCCCTGGGTCACACTTTCCTCTCTCATCCATCTCATCCTCGGTGTTCCCCTTCCCTCCATCTCACCCTCGGTCTCCCTCCATCTCAGCCTCGGTTTCACCCCTTCCTCTCCCCCTCTTCCACCTCACTCACATTCTCCTCGTTAGTCTCTCGCTCACCATCCTCTCCAAGTGGCCATACCACTTCAGTGTATTTCTACTAACGTTTCCTATCACATCCAGATCCACAACGCAACGCACCATCAGTTCCTCATATGTCAGTCTATCAATGAAACTCCACATGCTCCTCCCAGATGACTCATTTCCACTGCTCTCACTCTTGTGTCCTACCTACAAAGTCCAAGCTTCGCGTCCATACATTAGAGTTGGTATCGCAATATTATCACTCAGCGTTTCTTTTTTTTACTTCCTTGCTCACTCTCCGATTCCTTATCACTGCTTTCAAAGAACCAGCAACCTTTTTTCCCTGTTGTACCTTTTCATAGACTTCACCCTCTAAACATCCATCCTTGCTCATCTCATTACCCAGCTACTTAAATGCACTCACATTTTCCATTTCCTCACCATCCAACTTCACTGTGCGTCCTCAAACATCTTCAGCATATGGCACATTTCATCTAGGATCGAAACACACAAGTTTCGTTTATTTTATCAACATTTTCTTGTCTTTAAAATTCATTTTCTCTTTGTACTTATAATTTATACATTGTCTCTGATAAGATTCTTGATTTCTTTTTATATTATGATCTAATACAAAATCTAAATAATCGTGCGCATGCTCAAGATATGGGAGATAAAGATGGTTTATTATGTGTATTGAGAAACATCACTCTTAGGAAAGTAGACGTTGAGGCTGATCAGATTTATCACGGACTGACGGTGAGTGGCTGAGAACCGAAACGAGGATTGCGAATTTGGAGTCGGAATGTCTGTATCAATATTCTGCTCGGAGGAGTAAAGCGAGACAACGAAGTAGTACTGGGGGAACAGAATAGCTACAAAGAAAGGAAAAGATGTGCATGTCAGTTGGCTGCTCAGAATTTTCTGATGGAAGAGTTAGTGGAAGCATATAGAATTTAGATATTTTAAAAATTCATCTGACGGAAGAAAAGGTATAATTACTAAAACCTATTTGATCTATTCAGCGAGAAAAAGCGCCTAAGCTTTAGAAATCTGGCAACTGACCAGTTGTCCGAGTGCAATCGTCAGTAACGATCCATATATAAAAAAAAAAAAATTAAGGGTTACAATAACCATTTCTGGCAATTAGATTGCTCATATATTACAGAGAGAGAGAGAGAGAGAGAGAGAGAGATAGAGAGAGTGTTATCTACATAGATTAAATTAAAAGCGAGGCCTTACAAAGTCTCTCAGATTGCCTAGATACGTGTGAAATTTTCAGTTCTCCACCCAAATGAAAAACTTCCGACGGTTTTACGAGTTCCTTCATTTTTCCCCATGTTAACGCAAGTCAAGGAAAATTACGAGTATTCGTTATTACTGCGGCATTATTTAAAAGTAGCAAATGGAATTAAAGTAAATGGTAGGACAATAAGAGGGAATAGAAAAAGTAGAAGACCGATGTACGTTTTTTACAGAGGAATCGGTGAGTACGGAAGGAGAAAGAGCGTACAACTTGGCACAGTTTGTTTCTTGCATTCCTTGTAACTGTTGATATCAGTTGTTAAGCATTTTATTGACAAATGCAAAAATTAATCAAACCTTTGAATACTGAAAACCTGGTCTGAGCTCAGAGGATAAGCTTTCGAGGACATTGCTTTGAGAACAGCTTCAAACTTCCCGCTTCTCATGGCTGGCCGCTGTTCCCGTGAGCTTAAACCCTTCACTACATGAACTCTCTTTCACACTTGAAGAAAATTGTCTTGAGGTTGCAAGAATAGTGTAAAATTTACTATCTTCATGTACTTGGGGTAAGCAAACTCCAGTGAATCCTTGTAATTACTCAGTTATATCTACAATACTTACCAAGACCTAAAGGAGACTTTTATTGTTCTATTTTGTTTTATGAAGAGGGTACTTATGAGATCTTAGTACACCGTTTATTGTGCCTTAGTAGGATGATGTAACAATCACAAACTTTCTCAAAGGCTTCTGTGCTCAAATATGTTACCATCTATACAGACTCTGATGTAATGACCATTACGTTTGCCAGAGCTACTACTGGAATTCTTGCTTGCAAGCCATACTCTGATGACCCTGCTTGAGAGGGGACACCTTGATGTGGTGACGGGGTGTGAAGCACAGCCAGTGGTGCCACATACTCTGGAGACCTCCATGCCTTTGGAAGGTTCAGCATCTGTCAGTTTCATAGACCAAACACTCCCCCTGCATCACTGGTAAAGGCATGCTAGTGATGTTGCTCGTCCCTGTCCATCTTCCATCTTGAGCAGGGTTTTTGCTCCCCACGTGTTTCCAGTGTATGGCGTCCCATAATCCTGGGTGTGGTGAAACCTATCAAAAGCAAATCTTAAAGAACTGGACTATCATATGGTGCAAGCCACGCAGTGATCAGCCCTGTGGTTGCCGAGGTATAAACTTCTCAAATGCATTACAGTTGGGCTGAGCCAGGTTAGGCAGTTCATGTGTGAGAAAATGCCACTATTTGATAAGAGACTCGCGAAGGCTTCACCCTTGCTTGTAACAGTCAAAACAGTTCAGTACTACATGGCTGTTTGGTATCTTCCAACAACTCCATTCTTTTTGGTTACATGGCAGGCTGCCCCTGTTCATACTGAATTTTCTGCATGACCGTTCATTCAGGGTTACGGTTGGTGTCACGCTGTCTCCCTGGTACCCTCGGGGGGAGGGAGTGCAAGGAAGTGTCCTCAGTGTGACCCTTTATGATATAGCATTGGATGGTATTTGTCCTCTATTTCAGAGGGGGTGTCTGCCTCATTGTATGTCGATGATTTGGATCTATGGTATGCTGCTTCCTGAATGTTCGTGGCTGAACGTCGCATGCAGCTAGCCCTGGACAGAGTCTCCCATTGGGCCACCATGCTTGGCACCCGTTTCTAGCCAATAAAAACTGTGGCCTTGCTTTTTGTGCTGCTTGAGAGGTGTTCACTCTGACCCTGACCTCCAGTTATATTGCCAAAGGGTTCGATGCGTGGATGAGACCCAGTTTCCTGGACTTGTTTTTGACAGGAGATTGACGTGGGGTTCTCACATCCATTCATCACGACTATCATGCCTCCAAGCCCTCTCTCTTCCATGGACTGTGTCCCACTTTCCTTGGCGTGCTGACAGAACTACCCTGCTCTGCCTTTACTGTACCTTAGTAAAGAGCAAATTTGACTACGTTTGTGTAGTATACTCCTCTGCTACTGAGGCATGGCTGCGATCTGGGGCATTCCAGTTTTCCCTGATTCCTAGGCTATTGGTTGAAGCAAACGATTCGTCATTGGACATCCACTGACAGTCCTTAACGGTGCAGTGTTGGCACTGCCTTGACCGTCCTCCTGCGTCATTGTGTTGTAAGGCTGTCTCCAAGGTTGCTGTTCTCTCCTTTTATAACACCCACCCTCGCTATCCACATTCGTCTGTGTACAGAGTGGAGGCGGCCATGAGGGAGTTGGGTGTTCAGTCCTCCTCTGTTTGCCCGGTGTGTGTTCCCCAAGTGGCTCCTCGTCTTCTCCTATAGGTATGAGCATGTGTTTATTTCCCTGAGAGGAAGGCTCTCTCTTTCCTCACAGGCAGCTCTGTTTTATTTTTTAGAACATGCCTCTGCTCACAGCAACTTGATCCCTGTATATAATGATGGATCCAAGTCCCATGCAGAGACAGGTTTTGGTGTCATTTTCAATGATTTTAGCTGTGGTGGGAGTCTCCCTCCTTCTGCATCTGTTTTTAATGCTGAACTTACTGCTATTTTAGTTGCAGCTGAGATTCCATCCAGCTTTTTTTGCAAACTTTAGTGATTTAGCCAGTGCCTTTTGCAAGCTTTGTCTTGTGGCTTCCCATCAGATCCTTTAGTCCTGTTGGGCTTGGAGTGGCTTTTCTTATTACACAAGTGCTGTGGTGTTGGGTCTCTGCTCATGTGGGGGTCACGGACAATGAGCATGCTGACGCTTTGGCAAAAGCTGCTGCCTCTCGCCCTTCCTCTCCTCATTACCGTGTCCCGTCCGAGGATTTATGTACAGCCACTGTGGAGGTTGTCCTCTTCTGTTGGCAGAGTAGGTGGGATGCGGTAGGGGTGAACAAACTTCACAGCATTCGTCGGGACCCGGGCGATGGGGCGTATGTATGACTGTCCCGGCAGTGGGAGACAGCTTTGGCCTGCCTCCGGATTGGCCTCACAAGGCTAACTCATGTTATTTAATGGAGAGGGTGCCTCCTTCCCGTTGTGATGACTGCCTTGTCCCGCTGACTGTGCGGCACCTTCTTGTGGAATGCTCCAGTCTAGGGGACCTTTGTCAACAGTACCTTTCATGGTGCCAAGCCGGCGATGGATTGTACCTTCTCTCCCCGGTGCATCGGCAGGAGGCCTGTGCCATGGGGGAAGCACCTTCTGTATGTTGACTGCTGGCCTTCTCCACAAGCTACAGGGCTTTGTTGTATTTGAGTTTGTGTTTTAATGGTGATGTTCTCGTTTAACCTTTATCTTTTCTACTTTTGGTTTGTTTCAAGCAGCGATTTTCCTTTTGCTTTTTATGGTTTTTATTTTTGACTTTCTTTTAATGTTTGTTTTCAGCGGTATATGACCTCTGCTGTTGCACCGCCATGTCACATTTTCGTTCATTCATTCACTCCTTATACTGAAACATTGTGTAGGGCTTCGCTAGAGTAAATCAACCTCCGTGTGAATATCTGCGGGGAACCACAGCGAAGCGCCATTAGTGCCTTTGCTCGGGTGAAGCACCTTGCATTTAAAAAACGTTTGGAAGCTAAGTGAAATACCTTATTGGTGTTGGCCAGACTGAAGCATCGTGTAAGTGAAAGCTCTCAGGGTGTGTTCGATTAACCTCGCCGCTTCCGGAGATGCTCGTGCATCCAAAAACAAGTAAACTATAATTCCACTGAATGCAGCCACATTACTTCAGTTCATTTTTAAAAAGAAATCAATTATAAAAAATCAGGAATCCCGCAACGAACAGTTAATTTCCTGTCTAGCAAATGTACACGTTCACTAAAAAATATAAAACCAAATATTTACTTATGAAAAGTAAGATGGAAAACTTCTTGAAATAACTGAGATACGATGTGACACATTACTCTTATCAGGATACTACGTACTGATTCATTCTGAAAATTTGTAGGCCGAGATTCTGTCCACGTTAAATAACTAGACATTTGTGGAAAAATTGTATCATAAGTCCTTGTGTTTCAGGCTTTGCCCGATATTGCGTTACTGCCACAAGATCAGAGTATTCCATTCACTGGTCGACCAGTTTTCTTGACAGATAGGCGATGGTGATGCTTCGTTATTAGCACAGAAGATGCGCTGCTTTCCACTTATTTTATTTATGTTTTTTTTTGTCACAGAAGCGAGCTCTAGCTCTCAAAAATGTAAAGAAATACAATCGTGATGTTCAAAAATTATAGAGTAGGAAAGCAACAACGGCTTCCTCTAGATTTCTCCAACAGCCGTTAAATTGGTCCTCATTTATTTATTTCTGTTCATCTCACTTCCCTTTCACATACTGTTTTAACTCATTTTTACTACTTTCAACAACTGTATTTAATCTGTTCTTTCTTCTGCGGTTCCACCCTCCTTCCATGCCTTCCTCCATCCCTCTGCTCTTCCCCCCCTCCCCCTCCTCCTCCTACCCACCTGTCCCCTTCCCCTTGACCCTCATTCAGCCAATACAAAAGCACGACAGACAAAAAAAAAAAAAAAGGACTCAGATCTGGCACAACAGCAAATGGCCGCGTTTAAGTGGAGGGTCGGGCGCTTTCAGGATGCTAAGCTAAATTTTTCATTCAGGCACATGTCTGGGGTTTTATGGCCCCGTTTTATTATATTGCGGTGCCAAGGAGGGGGAGGAGGAGGAGAACAAGGAGGAAAGAATGGGAGAAAAACTAAAGCAGGAGGAGGAGGAGGAGGAGGAAAGAAGAGAGAAAGAATGAGAGAAAAACTGAAGCAGGTGGGGGAGGAGGAGGAGTAGGAAGAGGAGGAAAGAAGGAAGAAAGAATGAGAGAAAAACTGAAGCAGGTGGGATAGCAGGAGGAGGAGGACGACGACGACGACCAGGACGAGGACGAAGGACACTTCGAGGGTGAACAGACAGAAGACTATGGCGAAGTTGGCAGTGATGTAGAACAGAAGGAAGAAGAAAACAAGGTGTAGAAAAGAGCGGCGAATGCTTAAGAAAAGGATATGCTTCTGAATAATAGGGAGAGGAAAGGGAAGAAATATCGAGATGGTGTGAGGAGAGGTATAGGGAAGAATGTGAAGGAGAGAAAGGAGAATCGTTTGGCTGAGAGAAACAATGGTAATATAGTCCACGCAAGACAGCTCGAGTGAAATTAAGTTCAGTTATAAACGAGGGAGACAATTAAGACAGACAGGACACTGGAAAGGATATTTATGAGTGACGGAGAGAAAGACATTTTAAGTGATGGAAGAAGGTATGATGGAGATGAAGCTTTTTGATGTTGAATGGATGAAGTTCCAGATTAGCGAAAAGAGTAATGGTATTAACAGTTGACTTAGAATTACTGTTTTATTCTTTAGCGATTTTATTCTATCCAAGTAACTGGTAATGTCTTACTCAAATGGATACTCCAGACACCAGAGCTCTCGTTCTCGCTCTGACAGTCCTGTTTGTTTAATGGATGTCGTAAGTGCCTGTTCCTTTGATACTCAGTTACATTTATGCCGCCCTCTCGAGAAGTCAGACGGCGCAGTTGGGTGTTCTTCTTTAGGATACCTGGAAGGGTATCAAACAAAACATAAACGTGCCAAATACAGCCAGGAAACTTTTATATAATCCGTACAAGTATTTTTTTTTTTCCATTCGGGGGATTTGAGAAAGAGTAACGTCAAAGAACCAGAGAGGCACTCAGTGGATTGCATCTCTCCAACAAGGGCAACGTAATTTCCAAACCACTCTCCATAGTAGGTTAGGATATCTCATCACTGATTAGGGTTTCGCACAAAGTGTTTTTTGGATTCAGAATCTGTAATACGATCCGGATCGGTCTCAAAAGTTAATCGATTGTTCCCTGGGACATGGGCTATCTACCCACCAAACTTGGTCTAAATCTCTTTAGTTTTTGAGTAATCCTACTAACACGCAAAGATTAACAAACAGGGGTGGAAATATACTCTCCTTGTCGGAGAGAAATATATCCAGTCATCTTGGGGATCAAAATTAATTTTCACGTAATCAAGATCCGATCGGGGCTTTCTACCCACTACACCACCAAGGGATCGGTTTTAAAAGTTAATCGATTGTTCCCTGGGATATCGGCTATGTACCCACTAAATTTGGTCCAAATCTCCCTTTTATTTTTTGAGAAATCCTATTAACAAACAAACAAGGGTGAAAACCTACTCTTCTTGTCAGAGAAAAACGGGAAACGAACTGGGATGCAGAAATCGAAGAAAATATGAATAGATAAAAATCATAAAGAACAAACATGCAGTTCGTAAATATCCGATGGGAAAAGGAAAATAGTAAAAAAAAAAAAATCATTCGCCGGTTAATCATTCGCCGGTTAATCATTCGCCGGTTAATACAGAATATTAGTGGTGCCTTTACCAGCTGGTGACGGCTCCTGGTGGGCGTGGCTTAACCTTCATTGGCTTCCGTGTCTCTCAGATGACATTTTAATTAGGAGAGCACATTAGCTGGCTGTCTATCGAACTTACAGCAGGGTAACTCGTGACCTGATATAGTTATGATTTTTTGTATCAGTGATCTTAAATGTCATCCGTGTGTCCTGAGCTAGGATTGCAGAAGTTCGTTACGACATCCATCATGCTATGATCCGGGGTCAATATTGAGTATCAGATGCCTGAGTAACATGGGAGGCGTTAAATGAAACTGAACCTATAGCATTAAAGGTAACAGCAAGGAGCCGTGCTAAGGCACAGCAAACCCGTCCCCGGCAATCATTTTAGTGCTGACGTATAAACACAACAGAATAGTCAAAGATCTCACATATCAAATTTGGAGAACATCGGGTGAAAATTTTCGATATTATGCCCATTTGAAATTTTAGGCTCGACCCACCTGAGACTGGAGGTTACCCTCCTGGTGTAATGAGGCATGTTATAGGATGTAGATTTGAAAGATGCGCCTTTAGGTTGTAGTTTCATTTCGATTTGACGAATTTGAAAGGAGCTATGGCTAAAAAACGATTTTCACCAGTCCCCGTTTTCATACATTTTGGGGGCCTACAGCCTTGGCCTTGGCACAATTTGGACCAAAATTTGATCAGGTGATCAGAAGGTCATATCCCATCATGTCAGTAATTTTAGTCAAAATCGCACCAGTAGTTTCCGCATAAAGTTGTTAATAGACAGAGACAAACAAAGAAACAGACAAACCGAGTGAAAACAATACCCGTCCCCGAGCCCCTTCGGGGCGGAGAAGGTTAATTAGCCATCATAATCGTTGTTTAGCCTGGGAACTCAGCCAAAAGTACGTTTCAGGTCATGTCTATGAACATCGCGCGGCTTTGGTTACGTCAAATCGGCTTCACTAGGCCCCCCAAGTATTCAGCGGTTTGATAAATGTTCCTTAGCACTACTGCAGACCTGTTCAGGATCTTATCATTCATATTGAACCAATGAGATCATATCAGGGTAGTCTAAATCCATAAAGATCCAGTTAGATCCATTCACATGATGTATGACCCATTTGAGTATTTATGATTCATTCAGGTCCCTTACAAACATTTAGAAGACTGAGTCATTTCAGTGTCCAAGCAGGGCCATTGGAACTCAGGCTTGTTGAAGTCGTCCTTATTCATCTGTGCCTAGTTAGAGTAATTACATGTCCAGTCACATCCAAAGTTCAGCTCAGAGCCATTGTAATATGTGTGGTCCATTTTAACCTTGTTGAAATTTGAGTGGATGAGTTCAGGACTGTGTCAATATAGGTCATTTCAGCTTAGCTGAGGCTAACCATGTCGAGTTAAACTAGATCAAACATGATAGATTTAGGCCACAAATATGAAATTGTTTCAGTAAATAAACCCCTTTAGTGATACGGTAGAGAGAAATTTAAAAAAAAAAGTAGGATCTTTTGGTCCACCATCTTTTTTGATTACGCGAGAGGACGCATGGCGAGTGTGAAAAAAAAAAATACGTAAAATGATTTTGAGACGTTGAGGTAGGAGTTTCAAGTTTGGAGACGAGTGGTAGGAATATGTTGGGATGATGTTCGGTGCCAGGGCAAAAATGAGAAGAATGCCATGCAAAACTGGGTACTATAGGTCTACTGCGAATTGCGACGGAATTGCCATCCTATTCATCAGATCAGGGAATTAATTGGGTAAGACAGCTGGCGATGGTGAGCAGGATGGGCTGCGATGGCAGTGTGCCATTCTCTCATACCGTTCATGTTGTGGTAACTGATATAGTAGACGCTGTGAGTAGTGGGTGGAAAGCAAATGGTGGTGTTATAATTGAAAAGAATGAATGTAGATGTGACCCTTTTAGGTAATCAGTGAATAAGAAGAAGAGGGTTCGTGATAGAACAAAACCGTGAAGAGGTACACTGTTAGTATTAGAAGAACAGTGACCATCTACAATGACCAGAAAGGAAAGTAGAGATGCTGACGCAGATAACTGGAGATACCATTGATCGGTTGTCTAGAAATCAAAGGTAAAGGGGCAGGATGGCGCGTTTGGAGTAGAAATGCAACTGTTGAAATTGTTGTAGATTGTGTTATATGATTAAATATAGATTACCGAAACTGTAGTAGGTCTACTTGGAATGGTTGTCATTAAGAACATGGATCTGATCTGTGTGGTGAGGAGCGTACTGTACTGTAGAGACTCTATAGGAAAAGTGACCGGACAGCCGTCATGATTGTGCAGCAAATCAATGTTTTCTGGGCTGTCCTCAAGTTTGTACTGAGGTCTCCCCCTTAGCAAATAAAACATTGTCTCGAGACTGGGTTCACGTTCCCAGTAACCAAGGCTAACATATGAGATGTTATTTTAAGTTGGTGCAACGTTAAAGTAATCGTTATCCAATACCCAGGATTGATCTTGCAACGAGCTTGGTAACGAACCAAACTTGGATTTGCTCAAATTGCCAAATCAAACTTTACCCACTTCTGAGCGTCAAAGTCTCTGAACCGCAGGAAACACAGTCAGGGAAAATTCTGCATTACGCACTGTTCGGAGCATTGGCGGTCGACGAATAGTCACGAAGCAGCAGCCAGGCCCCACATGTCTGGCAACTGTGAGTGGGAAGGAGGGCGGCCGAGGGTGGGAGGGTTTGGAGAATTGCTCACGTTACGGTATCAATACATGTTTACTGTTAAGAGTATGCTTCTTTGCCTTAATTTTGTACTGTTCGATAGGAATGATAATTACAGAGACTGATCTTATAATTAGGACTTCCCATGTCATTTTGTCTAAAGGAAAGCGAGAAACGCGCTCATAAAGAATGTTTTCCTTTATTACCCACTAGGGTGAAGTGGGGATACCTTTGTACTGTATATTATGCTGTAGAAAAAATGCGAGTAAATATCTCCATGTTTTAAAACAGATTATTTTTTCTTATTTTTTAAAGAATCAATCAACCCTTCACGGCTAAGACCCAATTTAAATAGCTCATTTTTGCGCTGAGCAAGTATTATTTTTAATTGGTAACTGATAATTCGGATATAAGTGGAAATTTGTAGCCTGCAAAAATGTTAATGATAGGTTCTTAGCGTTATTTAATTACTTTGAGAAACCGCTAAACATGTAGGTTACAATAAGCGTCTGTAAAGTGCTCACCAGCGCCGACTCTGCGTATGTGCAACCGAAGTTCATAATTTTTCTAGTGCAACTTACGCCTCATCACTTAAAATTCACATCGGTGCTTGATTAGCCTACATGAAGTCCAACTGGTGGTGTGATTGGTGGGGTGTTCGGGTTGTGAAACGTGGTCAGGTAATAATTAGTCATCTCGGACTCTGAAGTCCGAGATGACTAATTACTAGAATAACACTGGAAATGTTTGCAGGCGGAACATATACAGTATATATATATATATTTATATTGTTACGATTTCGAGTGATATGTGGGTCCAGGGACTCTAAATCATAAAGAGAGAGGTTCTTAATAAAAGAATATTCATTCATCAGTCAAGAGGACCCAGTGGAGGGAGAAGGATAGGGAATGTAAAAGGGGGTAAAAACTTAACAGTTTAATATACTACTAATAATGTCACCACCACCAGCTTAAAACAGTACACTTATCCAATACATAATACTAATACTCCTAGCTAAATACATTACACTCCCTAGCTAAACACATACAAAAACAAATATATAAATGTGGGGCAAGAGAACACTGAGACACGTGGAATGGATGGAGGAAAGATATACTCATCAGAGTAGATACAGATGTTGGTGCCTGGGTCGCTGCTGGGTCTCCTAGAAAGAATGTCTAGGAAGTGTAGAGCACACCAGAAGCCAGAAAGAGTTAGCGGTGTACTGGCGCACAAGCGCATGCTACTTAACTATCTCTCTCCTCATTCTGCCTGTTGGCAAGATGGGGCAAGAAACTCAAGCTACCATAGTAGGTAGGCATCAGCTTGGCAGAGGGCGCTTGTGGTGAGGTGCACAAACCACAGATGGCGCTCCACCTAGTATACGTGGCTGGTAGCAGGTACCAGCCAGGTGTGTCTGGTAGACTGATACCCGTCACACAGCGGAGAGAGACACGGGTTGTAACACCTCCCCCTCCAAGACCTCCGCAGTCTTGACGTAGGAGGGCAAGAGGTTCGGGCTGTCTCGTGGACGCCATCATTGTTGATGGGAGCGGAAGATACTGTCTTGAAGATCTCAGGGGGAAAGAAGACGCTGGTGCCTGATGTTGGGTAGGGCTTGTAGGCGCCTGCCGAGATGCAGGAAGTCAGGCAGGGGCTCGGGACAAGGTGTCGGCTATTAGGTTGTCTGTCCCCTTAATATGTTTGAGGTGCAGATTGAAGGGCTGGACCTCAAGGGCCCACCGGAGGATTCTTTGGTTGCTGTTCTGCATCTTGTGGAGGAAGGTTAATGGGTTGTGGTCAGTGAAGACGGTGATTGGATGGGGGTGAGCATTCAGGTAACACTCAAACCTCCTCAACGCCAGCACGAGGGCCAAACACTCTTTCTCGATGGTGGAGTAGTTTTGCTGATGTTTTTTCAATTTGCAGGAAAAGTATGATACCGGATGCAGAATGCCACTCTGCTGCTCCTCCTGCAGAAGGACCGCTCCTACCCCCACTTCGCAGGCGTCTATCTGGAGTGTAAAAGGCTTATCATTACTGGCTGACTAAGACTGGTTGAGAGGCTAAAAATAACTTCAAGTGGTGAAAAGCTTTGTCACACTCTGAGGTCCATTTAAAGGGAGTTTTTGGGCTTGTTAGAGCAGTCAAAGGAGCAGCTATGGAAGAAAAGTTAGGGCAAAATCTTCTATAAAATCCAGTCATCCCCAGGAAACGCACGAGTGCCTTCCTGGTGGTAGGGAGAGGGAAATTTAAGACAGCTTCGATGTTCGCTTCTTTTGGTTTCACTTTCCCCTGTCCAACTGTGTGTCCCAGGTAAGTAACTGTTCCACAACCAAAGCTGGACTTGGCCAAGTTGATAGTGAAGCCGACCTCCTGCAACCGCGTCATCAAGGCTTGTAGGCAGGCGACATGGTCTTCCCAGGTGTCAGCTATGATGACCAAGTCGTCCAAGTACGCCCAGGTGTTTGGCAGGCCTTGGATGGTAGCATTGATAGCTCTCTGAAATGTAGCCGGAGCATTACACATACCAAAGGCCATTACATTGTACTGAAATAGGCCGAAAGGTGTTATAAAGGCCGATATCGGCTCAGCTGTCTCAGATAGTCCTATTTGATAACCTTTTTGTAAATCTATGGTGGTGATGTACTTTGATGATCCTATGGCATCTATAAGATCATCTATTAGAGGCAGGGGGTAAGAGTCAAGGACAGTCACTTTGTTTAACTTGCGATAATCGGTACAAAACCGGCTGCTTCCATCAGGTTTAGGGGTGAGTAAACAAGGGGAAGCCCAAGGGGAGACACTAGGTTTTGCCAGATTATTATCTATTAGGAATTGGACTTCTTTTTTCATAATGGTTTTCTTAAAGGGGGGTAAACGATAAGCAGATTGCCTTATGGGTTTTACATCATCTGGTAAGAGAACAATATCGTGTTCAAGAAGGTTGCAGTAGCCTGGGAGGTCAGACGTTACTGAGGGGTAGGATGACAGGAGCTCCCTGATATCATCTCTGTGATTGAGTCAAGTGGGAATTCCACGACTTTAATATTTCACTATTTTTTGGATTACCAGGGCAGAGAGGAAGATCTGATTCTCCATAGTTTACTTCATTGGGAGATGACCCTGACAAGACTGACTCCGACTCAATACCCAGGGAGGTATTGTACATCAACACAGGAGTAGGTGTTTCAGAGATTAATGGCTTATAGTCCTCCGCAGCTGTCCTATCCACATAACTTTTTATGAGGTTAATGTGAACTAACTGAGTCTTCTTACGGCGATCAGGAGTGTTCACAATATAGTTTAAATCTGAGAGTTTACGGTTTATAATGTAGGGACCTGTGAATTTACACTTTAAAGGGTGTCCAGGAATGGGAAGAAATGTCAACACCTTATCTCCTGGACTAAAAGATCTTAGTTTAGTTTTAGTCTTATGGAAGGACTTCATCTTTTCATGAGTGTTTACAAGGTTTTCCTCCGCCATTTTCCGTACTTGAGACAGTTTAGTTCTTATTTTCTTAATGTACTGAGATACTGAAAGATTCCCGGTAGTGGACTCGGGAGTGTGATATAACTGATCTTTAAGGACCTTCAATGGACCTCTTACTTGGCGTCCATATAACGGTTCAAAGGGCGAGTACCCTAGGGATTCTTGTGGACACTCACGTAAGGCAAACAAGAGGTAATCTATATCTTCATCCCATTCCTTATCATTTTCATGGCAATATTTTTTTAACATGGACTTAAACTTCTGATGAAAACGTTCTAAGCAGCCTTGTGATTGGGGGTGGTATGCCGAAGATGTTACATGAGCAATATCTAACTCCTTTACAACTTGCTGAAATAACTGACTGGTTAAGTTGCTTCCTTGGTCAGACTGGATTTCTGAGGGAAATCCCACCGAAGTGAAAAGGTGTGAGAGACACTTTACAGTACTTTTTGAAGAGATGTTCTTTAAAGGATATGCTTCTGGGTAACGGGTAGCTGAATCCATGATTGTTAGAAGATACTGATTGCCTTTGCGGGTCTTTGGCAAAGGTCCAACACAGTCAATTATTATTTTGTCAAAGGGTTCACTGTCAATAGCAATAGGCTTTAGAGGAGCAGGAGGAATGGTCTCATTTGGCTTGCCTACCATCTGGCAAGTGTGGCATGACTTAATAAATGTAAAGACATCTTTTTTTCATTCCCGGCCAGTAGTAATTCTGTAGCAGCTTTTTATAGGTCTTCAAAATCCCTAAGTGACCAGATAACCCATCGTGAGCTAGTTCCATCATGGCCTGGCGTACAGACTCAGGCACGACAACTTGATGGGTTTCAGCCCAGGAGTCCAGGTTCTTTAGCTCAGGGGGACGATAGGCTCTCATCAGCACTCCCTGATCTTTATATAAACAGGGGACTTTATCAATGGGCCTAGAATCCAAGGCTACATGTCTTATTTTAGCTAGGGTTGGATCATCTTCCTGGGCCTGGATCAAATTTTCTTTTGAAATGATTTTTGAGTAGAATTGCTCTTTTTTAGGAGTAGGTTTATCTTTGAGAATATCCACTTTCTGAGACCCAGTTACTGCACAGGCCGGAAAAACATGGGGTTGTTCTGCCTCTGTATCAGGTGTGGGACTCTCCGAGAGGGGAGGGTCAATGACAGTGACATTAGGAACAACTAACTTCCCTGCTAGGTCGTTACCCAATAGCATTTGAACTCCTTTTACAGGAAAAGGTTTATCTCGCAAGGCTACCACCACCTCTCCTGTTAAAAGGTCACTAGAGAGGAGTAACTTCACCAAAGGCTTAGGTGTGCAAGTAGGGAGATCTTTTACTAACACCTGCTCTTTCATCAAATAGTTATTGACATTTGGAATGACATTTGACAACAACATGCTTTGACCTCCAGCAGTGTCTCAGAATTTTGATGGGATAGGACTGAGTATCCTGGGCCAAAGAGACTTTCCCCGAAAATATAAAATCTTCAAAAATGTCTTTAGGGGAAGAATCTGCTTTCATATGAAATACTGGCTTTCTAAGTGGTGTACTTTTCTGGGTAGGTGAAGGAGCTTTAGTTGAGCTTTTACAGCTGGGGTGAGGACAGTGATCAATAGTACGGCCAGGTTTCTTACAATATGAACACACATTAGTAGCAGAGGATCTAGTATGCATACCACTCCCAGAAGCAAAGCTAACACCTGAGGAGGACTTTACAGTGTTACTGGTGTTTCTACTTCTTTCAGACAGCGACCCGACCAATAAATTAAAGGCATCCGCTAATTGAGCGGCCTTGAGTAAATCTTTTTCTCCTCTCTCTTCCACGTGTCTCAAAATATTGAAAGGTAACCTTTTCTTCCACTCCTCCATCACCCCGAGATTTAGCAAGTCCTCAAAAGTCGTGATGCTTGAGGCCTCTAACCATTTCTTAGCCAGCCTCATCTTCTCCAAGGCAAACTCCACAAAGGTGTGAGAGAAGGGTTTCAAATAATTTCTGAATTTTATTCTATAACCATCTGGTGAGATTGAATAGGCATCTAGGATTGATTTCTTTACCATTTTATAATCATTTGTCTTCTAGGGAATTAAACATACGGCAAGCTTTCCCAACTAACTTAGGGGCTATTAAAATGACCCAGCGATCTTCAGGTCAGTTGTCCCTCACCACACACTCAAACGATTTAAAGAAGCCACCAATATCTGACTCCTCAAAATGGAGTACTAAAGCTGCTTCTCTAGCGGGACTGAAAGCAGTCTACCTTTCATGAGTGGCTACTTCCCTTTCATTTAGATTCAATTCTCTTTCTTTAAACTCCTTTTCTGATTCAATTTTCTGTCTTTCTAGTTCCAACTCCCTCTCCTTTAGTTCCAACTCCCTCTCTTTAGTTTGCTGCTCTACTTGCAATTCTTTATCTTTAATTTGCTGCTCTGCTTGCAATTCTTTATCTTTAATTTCTTGTTCATGCTGTAATCTTAATTGTAACATCTTCATTTCATATTCCATCTTCTTTAATTCTATGTTTATATTTCCTCCTGTAGAAGGAACCTGTCCTGGCTGAAGAGGGGTGGATATCCTATCAAGAGGATTCTCTAGAACAGAGGGATGGACAGAAAGCACAGCAGGTGTTGCTATCAGCTGGTTGGGAGGCAGGAGTCTTTTCAGGAGTTTCTAGAAAGGACGTCATAGGAGTCAGTCTATTTATGGCATCGGGCTCTAAAACCCCTGCAGTAGTCAGATTTTCTATTACTGTGTTCTTTAGGACTTCCTTAGTCATTCGAGAGGTGAAAGGAACGTCAAATTGCCTAGCGATAGTTTTCCAATCCTCTTTCCTAATATTAGGGTGTTCCAGTTTGTCCACAGTGGGATTTTCTAAAAATTCTCCTACTATAAATCGATTGGCGGCCATGATGAATTGGGTATTGAATAGGATGAAGATGTACAAAAGAACAGATTACATAAACTGGAATGATTCAAACCTTGAGGGAATGAATGATGAGCGCAAAATCCAGGCGAAGGGGACGTGACAGTGATAAGGTAGGTTCTAGGTCCCACCGAGTTATGCCTGAACAATTACACTCATGACGTAGAGTCCTCAAAAATCAATAGAGGAAAATGGGGAGGATTACGGTGTATTTCTAAGACCCGGATTACCCCCAATTTCAAGTGAGGTTAAGGACACCAACGACCACTAAATCCGTAGTGGTGAGGGGTGGAAGTACGTAATAACCCACCTGGCTGCGCAAACCAAGTATGTGGGGTCACAAACACTTCCTAGGTAAGGGTACGGCTATACTGTCCGGATTCCTCCCTTACTGAATAGGGTTTATATACCACTGCCAAGTATATGAGAACAGGTAAACCCTATTAAGACACCCCTAACATTCAAAGACCTTGCAATACACTTACTAATCACTAACAGCAACATACAATTGAACTGTAGAAGACTTTAGGTTACTGATTAAGCAAGTGGTGTAGTAGCGACCTGTACTCGATGAATATACCAGGGGACATTGGAGAGGGGATTGACTGATAGAGTGTTGACTGGCAGAGGGTCCTGTCACGGTCGCCAATTGTTACGATTTCGATTGATATGTGGGTCCAGGGACTCTAAATCATAACAAAGAGAGAGAGGTTCTTAATAAAAGAATATTCATTCATCAGTCAAGAGGACCCAGTGGAGGGAG
>JAGKTI010011013.1:0-19756 GCA_018397915.1 Birgus latro
TCCATTTCATTTGTCACTCAGTGCAGAGCCACCTGAAGAAAAAAAAAGAGTAACAAATAGTGACCAGAAAGAAAGAGAGAAATAGGAAGGGAGGGAGGGAGGGGGTACACAGAAAAAGAATGATATAGGTGAAGGATGAAATAGGCAGGACTACATCAAGTGAGTGGATGATGGGCACCCACACCTATCTCCAATAGGTTGTGCAACTTATGGTAATATGTAAACAGACTGAGAACAAATAATAATTCTGAGTTCTTTATGGCAGGCTGTTCTATGCTCTACGACACAATGTGCAGCAGCTCTCCTGTTGGCGGCCCCTGGAGGACAGAGTGACACACGGAAGAATGAGAGTCATGGTGACAGCAGTGGGACCAACAGCAGTGGTGGCGGCAACACTCTCACAGTCAGCCCACACTCCGATCGGCGCAATTCTCTCTTCCGTTGCCCCTCCCCCACCATGTCCTGCCACGGTCAAGAGGAGGATACTTTCACACTTGGCGGGGTCTATATTGGCACACTGGAGTCTCATATCAGGGTAATAATAGTTTATTTATTTTGACATAGTGAAGCTAGACACTCTACTAAAACAAGTGATGAGCTAAGTTGGGATAAGCCATGAATGAACCACAATAAAGAGGTAAAGGTGAGGGAAGATGCCATGAAGTGGTAGCAATGCTTACATCCGTAACTTAGACTGTTGAGCCTGTGGTGAGTTATTCGTCCACTACCTAGGGATAAAAGGTCACTACGTTATCCAGGTTGCCACTGTACAGTTACTCATTTTATCTACCTGACCACAAAAAGTTGGTGGACAGCTGAGTCAAGTTATGCCAGCTCCCTGTACCAGGATTCGAGCTCTGATGTTATCAGGCCAGCAGCTTCACTGCCATCTACACTAACTTCTTAGCCATCACGGCAGTAGCAGAAACTTTTCTTTTCTTTTTCTTTTTTTTGTCTCTGAATATCGCTGGCAAAGATGTGTATTTTCATTTCGTTTTAGTTTCATTTCGTTTCATTGTTTGTTTCATTTATAAAGGCTCAGACATGCTTGCATGCATTGGTCTTGATCACCTAATGGCAGCTCTCCACATTACTTGAGCTGTGGCAGCCTCACTATTCACTCCCTTATCTCTGAGGGTACACTCTTTGACCTTGACTCAGGTCTTGTTTTGCTCTGCTTTTCACAACCCTACACTCGACGTTCTCACAACTCACGTTATACACCCAAGTGTATCCTCCATCCTCTCAACGTGCCCAAACCATCTCCGTCTACCCCTCTTAATCACAACACCAATACATAGAAGTCCCATTCTTCCTCTTAACTCCTCAAGCGCACTCCTAGCCCTCCCCCTCCCAGGCCTCACATCCGAGGACACACTACACATCCATCCTATTGTCATTTCTGTCTATTTCACCCTAAGAATATCCTCTTCCTTTACTACCCTGGTCTCACTACCATACAACATTATACTCGTACTCCTAACACATGCTGCATACAAGGATCCCTTAGCATGGAGGGGGAGCCTCAATTTTAGGGGAGGCAACAGCTCCCTGAACTTCCTCCAGTCACTCCTTACCCTAGCCACCTCCAGCACATAACATGTCCCCCCCATTTTTTTTTTTTACAATAACAGAATAGAGGAAGGAAAACAAAATGAAAAAAAATAATAATCCATACACCAGATTACAAGTGTCCTCCATTCATATTAAATCTGCAACAGTTGGACTTGAACATCCATAGGTCGAAATTTGGGGGGAAACTACTCTGGGGAAACGAGTTCCAAGAGATGCAGTTCGGGGAATAAAAGAATTTTGATAGGCAGACGTTCTGCAATATGGCAGTGTAACAGTCCAGTCTAAGCGGGGGAAGGCGTGGTGAGGTGGCACAATGGATGCAACTTCGTCTGAGCATTTGTCATAAAAGTATCCGTAGAATAATGCAAGGGAGGCAACATTCCTTCTTTCTTGAGAGAGGTGGTTCATTTGTAAAAGTACGGTTATTAATAATTCTGATAATTTTCTGAATTTTGTCCAGTTATTTTAGTACAACCTCTCCATATCCATTCCACAAGGATGAACAATATTCCAGCTGAGGGTGCACATGATTCTTGTATATTATAGCTAACTGCTCGTCAGTGAAGAAGTAACGGACTCTACAATAATCCAAGTTTTTCTGAAGTGATTTTAGCAAGTGTACTAACACGAGAGGCCCAGCTGAGGGCGTTGTTAGGTAAAACACCAAGAATTTCAATACTTTTAGAGATGGGAATATTAGTAGCACTGAAGGTAAAACAGGAATCAGGCAATATCTGTCTATCAGAAATTGTATATATTTGGTTTTCTTAGCATTAAATGATACAATGTTATTTTGTCCCCATTCAGTGATCATAGATAAGTCTTGATCTATGGAGATTGCTGTATTGAATTGTGAGTTAGAGATACTAAACTTTGTGAATGGGTGATTGTGTGAATGAACTGTGTTGATTCATCTGCATGTGAATGAATGGAATTATGGGTGACAGATAAGAGATCATTAATATGAATTTGGTATAAGGCTTGAGCCAGAACTGTTCCTTATGGCACGCCGGCATTAATTGAGTGGAAAATGGAATATACATCATCTACTTTTACTCTTATCTTTCTGTCACTGAGATATGAGGAAATCAGAGGAACAAAAGATGATAGGCCATAGCAAAGGAGTTTGGACTGCAGGGAACGGTGCCACACTCTGTCAGATGCTTTAGAAATATCAAGGGTTACTGCATGAGTTTCTCCGTATTGGTCTACTGACTGATGGGTGGTATAAGTCGAGAGATTAAGTATATCAACAGTGGATATTTCGTGGCGAAAACCATACTGTCTATCACCATACTGTTGGATTCAAGATGTTTAACAATGTGTTTATTAATTACAATCTCAAATACTTTACCAAGAGCAGATGCGATAGCTATTGGTCTGTAATCAGAGAGGTCTGAGGAACTTCCTTTTTTCGAAACTGGGTGGATATAGGCTTCTGTCCAAGAGTTAGAGAATGAAGAAGTACGTATGCATCGCCTGAATAATTTAGCTAGAACAGGAGCAAGTTCTGGGGGACACTTTTTAAAAACAATTGGAGGGATTCCATCTGGACCTGGAGCTTTGTTGGTTGGTAAATGGTCTAGAAAGGATTTTACGTATGGTATCTAGTCTGTATCTTAAGTGGAGCAATTTCCGGAGAGTCAAGTTCTAGTACAAGGAGGTTTTGGCTGACTTCCTCTAAAGCAGAATTTCTGGCAAATGTACTGGCAAGGATGTTCACTTTACCAACCGGGTCATTTATAGTGTTACCATCAGAGGATTTTAGTGGGGGGAATGGTTGATGCCTTGTTAAAGTTATTTTTGAAAGAACTGAGAGTCGACCAGAATATTCTATTGTCATTAAGATTATTTAATGGTTTGGATGCTTGGTTGTGAAGAAAGTTTGATTTACTGAGATTTATTACTGTTTTTGCATGTTTTCTAGCAATTTTAGATTGACTGAGAGATTCAGATGATTTTTATTTTTAGGCACAATTCCTATCGAACCATTTTGGGGAGTCCGATCTTTTAGTGGACTGCTGACTGGGTATGAACAGTTCCGTACCAGTTTGTATTAGGTCGTTAATGTGGGACTGGGTAAAATTGATGTCACTGGAGAAGAAAGACTGCCACGGAATATCAGCAAGATAATTCCTAAATCTATCCCAGTGCCATCTGGTCACCCTGACTGGTTCAGAATGAAGAGGTTTGGGGCAACTGACTGATGAGGCTTTGATGAGATTGTGGTCGAAGGATCCAAGTGGTGACAGTACTTCTATCCTTTATTGATCTGGATTATCTGTCAGGAATAGGTCCAAGAGACAGGCGTTATGGTCAGGATTATGTGGTATTCTTGTTGGCTGATTTATCAATTACATGAGCTTAAACGATTCTGCAAACAGCTCGCATTCTAGACCAATATCATCAGTCCTGACAGAATGCAATAACCATTCTACATTATGGATGTTAAAATCACCTAAAACGGTAATTTCAATGGTAAGGGTGAGGTTATGTCTGGTAAGCTGCGTGCATATGGTGTCAAATACGCTGGATTCTGAAGGAGCACTGGGGAGCGATAAACTACTCAGATATATCTGGTAATATTTAGATAATTTAGTTTATATAGAGAATAATCAAAATTAGCTGAGGTGGAGTTCAAAACAGTGTCAAATGCAAATTCAGATTTCATGTAACAACAGGTGCTACCTTTGTTACGGAAGTTTGTGAGGAGATGGTAATCAGGAAAACAAAATGGGGATATGTCAGTACAGGGAGAGATGTGGGGTTCTGTGAGGAACAGGGCTAGAGGGGATACTGACTGGAGGAAAAAGTTAAGTGAATTCAGATCAGTAATAAGACCAAGGATTTTTAGTAAAATATAAGGCAGAACGTGTGCTTCTTCGCTGACGAGCACGAGCAGGTTTGCAATAACCGGTGTCTGCACAGTCGCTTGATATCGACCAGGAGGATCCTGTGCCGCCAGTCCTACCCTGCCGGTGGTGGCAATCAGAGATTCGCCGAATTTGCTGATATTAATGTAGCGGCCATTGCTAAGAGGGGATGGAAATGGAAAGCGTAATATCTAATGTGCATGTAGTGTGGTGTAGATAGTTGAAGACAGATGTATTATGAGAGTGTGCTGGCCTACTCTCTGTGTTAATGAAAACACTGAAAATGTTCAGCGAAGGGAGATGGTCAGGAACAGGTCCTGAGGGCTTGTGAAAAGGGAGCGAGAACGCTCCCTGTCACAAGTTTGCCATCCACCTCGGGAGTACCGTCCAGTTCAACTGGTGCTACAGTCTACTCTCTATAACTCCTCCACACACTTGAAAGATTCTCCACCGAGATTAATCCTTTGACGCCTCTCAGTCTTTACATGCCCTCGCTGACACACCATACATACACACAATCAGCATTATTTTGCAGCCTATCTGTAATAACTCTATACCTCTTATGTACCCACCTATCATAAATACTGCACAAGATGGAGTTACTTCCCACACCCTTAAGGCACACTGCATGAGGTAACAATCCCTCTACTTTGACAGTACCGCCACCAGCTCTAAATATCACTTATGTTTTATCCGCATATACTCTCAACCCCTTGCACCCCATTCCATCTCTTCACTTCCTAAATAATTCCTCCGCTTCCCTTTCATTCCCCACAAACTCCAAGCCATCTGCATACAACATTTCCCATGGAAGTTCATTTCTGAAGTCACATGAGAGCTTCAGGTAACCTACCACAACAGACCATAAGGGGCTCAAGATTGACCCCTGATGCATGTCAGCATTCATTGAAGACCCATCACTCTAATCTCCATTTACTTTCACCCGAGTGCGAGTACCCACGTACAAAACCATAAACCATAACCATCCTAACCATTTCACTCCTCGATCCCAAGCATTCTCACTGCCCACTTCGCCAAGATCCCTATGGACTTTGTCAAAGGCTTTCTCCTAATCAACAGAAACAAAGTACAGCTCCTTTTTCTTTCCTATATCTTTTTCCTGAAGCAGTCGGACAATGGGTTTGGCATCAGCGGTCCCTTTGTCTGGCATAAACCCAAACTGCATCTCATTAATATTCATTCTTTCCTTCACCATACCTTCCAGGACTCTCTCTATTACCTTCAATAACTGGTCCAAAAGTTTTATGCCTCTATAATTTCCTTACATGGCATCACCCTTCCCCTTACACCACATTTACAATCACACACTTCAACCAGTCATCTGGTACAACAAATTCATATATAATAAAATTTATCAGATCAGTAACTAAACCCATTCTTTTATCGCCTGAGACCTTCAACATTTCAGCAGTCAACCCAGACACACCTGCCTCCTTCAGCAGCTGCATCCTGCCTATTCCCCTGCTCACAGTTCAGCACCAGTCAAAGGCCAAGGGTCAAACACTTTGACTACAAATCTTCCCTGTTCCACTCAACCTCCTCATTCAGCAACCGGCTATAATGCTCTCTTCGGGCGTCGTTAGTATGCCCACTGTTCACCACTCTACCTTTCCTTCATCATTCTTACACACTGCTCATCTATGATATCCCTGTTTTCTCTCATCATCTGATATGCCATCTTAAATACCACATTCTTCTATTCATCACTATTTAGGCTATTCAGTGAAAGTCTGAGACTCAAAGTTTGTCCTGTACACCTCCTTTCTGTCCGTACACTTGGCTGCCAAGTATTTCTCTTTGTCACCACTCCATTTCCCCTTCCAGAAAAGTCACCTTTTCTCCTCAACTGCGGCTCCTACACTCCTCATCCCAACACCATGTCTTGGAAGACCCCGTGTCCATCCACACACTGAATCAGTAACTCTCAAGAGATTGTTCTTGAGAGTTCTGCACAGCTCATTAACACTTTTAAATGCAGTTCACTGTTTGGCCACCACTCTACTCATCATACTAAACCAGGCATCCCTTACTACTTAGTTTTTCAACTTCCTTATTTTCTTTCTGGGTGCATAGGTCCTTCACTACCCATTTTTTAGAACGTCATGCATTAGTAATTTTTGTTGCTGCACACACTGTTGCTCCCTCTAATTTTATCATCCTTCACTAACCTTCTATCAGCTCTCCCGACCAGTAAACAGTCTGTCTACTATTACCTCCATACTCGCACGTAATCAGTCTACTCTCTTTTCCTAAAACGAGTGTTGCACACAATCATGTTGATAGCCTCCTCAAACTCCAGTATCCCTTCCCTTGCCGTATTCTTTGTGCCACATATGGATCCCCTGCACATCTCTTCATATCTTTGATCTGCTGCATCCACATGACCATTTCAATCTCCACCCAACTCTACAATATCATCATCTCCCATACCACCAAGCACACGTATTAAGTCATCCCAGAATCTGTCTCTTTCTCCATCATCAAAGCCCACCTGCGAAGCATACATTACTAAAGGTACAGCAACATTTGTGCTGATTTTTTTTTTTTTTTTCAGTTAAATGACTTTAAGGATTATTTTGATACCTGAACCCTAAGTTAGTAATTCAAAGGTTTTAAAGCAAAACACCGTAAAAGAAATGATGATATCCGCAGATTAAGGTTAGGAGAATGTGCTGATTTGCAACAGTTGACAACAATATAAAGCATACAGCCAAGGTGCTACTACATTTGTCATATCCCCAGACTCACGGTGCATTCTGTACCAGCCTCAACGTGCGGAGTCAGAGCTGCCAGACTGGTGATGACGAGGTCAGTCCACCAGTGATAGAGTTTCGTGTTTTGCCTCCTACACCCACCCTGCCACTGTCACCAACCACCAATGACCAGTCCAGCATGACCAGTGTGGGCGTCCAGTGCACCGGACTTAAGGGGTCTCCTGGCCTGAGCCTCAGTGTGGCCAGAGCACTGTGTCTGCACAGCACACGGGCCCGGGCACGTGCTATCAGCCAGGTGCAGATGCGGCAGGCACTTGTGGTGGCAGTCCTGGTGGTAGTGCATGTTGGTTGGTGGCTGCCACTGCCACTGGCCGCCCTTGCTTGCCATTTGGTCGCCGCACCACCTCATCTCACAGGGCAGGTCCTGCTCACTGCACTCACATTCACTGGTCTGGCCCCAGCACTGGCACCAGCGGCATACCTTGCTGTGGCCACAAAAACAACAACACTATCCACCTCTCAGTACTCTAAAGCAACAACAACCTCACTGTAGCCTCCAGCAGTAACAACACTGACCACCTCTTTGTATTCTTCAACAGCAAAAACATCAACACTATCCACCTGCCTGCACCCATATCGCTCTTTCAGAAAATGGAACTTCACAGTGATAATATTGTACTTCATCAATCACAATAATGTAGCTTCAGTGTTATTTGAGTGTTCAACCAACAAAGCAGCAAATATGAGTCTTTGTTCCAACGCTTTAAGATCTCATGGTGTAAGGTGCCAATCAGTTGCTGTGAGCACTGGTTCGATTCCTCAAGAAGTGGCTTTCATTATCATGTAAAGTCATCAGGGCCACAGGCCAATTACTTTCCCTAGAATATATCTGGACTATATAGGCCTCACCTCAGATCCCTACACTTAGATGGTGGTGGCCATCATCCCCTCATTTGATGCAGTGCTGCCTACTTCTTCCTTAGGTTATTCTACACTGAGTGGTTTCCTGTAATCCAGAAAACCATTTATTGTAAAACTTTGGGTAGTAACCAAATAACAGGGTGATGTGGAGCCTATTTTGGTGCCCCTAATCACTGGTTGGAGACGCAAATGCAGCATCCATCCAGGAAACAAACTTTTGCACAGTTCCCTGTGTCTCGCCACAGCGAGGCACTGTCCACCGCATGGGTCAGTCTTGCAGGGACAGTTGCTTGCCTGTGGTTGATGGGTTCCTCATCGAGACAGACTGGGGCTGATCTAGTACTGTGCTATTACTACTACTGTTACGTTTCTACTACTACCACTACGACTACTACACTTATGAGTGGTAAAATTTAACTAGACCTTTATATCTATTATCTTGGGGCCAATACATTTCAAACCTTCTAATTATCTAAATATGTCCGTACTTAAAACACAGGTGTAGATAAGGGTCGGTTCATATTCTGTCTACTTTACTACAAAACACCGTCTGCTGCTTTCTAAGACTCCTGCATTTTGTGCCTCATTCACATTAAAATATTTTCAATGCAGTGACTCTGAAAACGGAAATTAAATTTCATATAGTCTATTTCGTCTTTATTCTAAACCGTTTCCATACCATGCATATAGAGTTCACTCTTATGGCCTACATCCAGTTTAGTGTATGCCAACCGTCTTGTAATTAGATTTTGCAACATTCCCCGACAGAGTGATGTGGAGTCTATTATGGTGCCGTTAACTGAGAGTAGAGATGCAAATGTGGCATCCATACGGGACCCAAACCTCCACACTCTTCCCCGTGCCTCGCTGTGGCGAGGCGATGTCTACTGAATGGGAACATCAGTTCACTGCACGGGACAACCCTGCATAGCCACATCCTCTTTTCACTACTCTTCCTCATTTTGCCATTTTACTTCTTCTTCCACATCCTCTTTTCACTATTCTTCCTCCTCTTCACCATCCTCTCTTCACTACTCTTCCCTATCTTCTCTTCGCTACTCATCCTCTTCTTCTGGATCTTCTTTTCACTACTCTTCCACATCCTCTTTTCACTGCTCTTCCTCCTCTTCGGCATCCTCTCTTCACTACTCTTCCGCTTCCTCCTCTCTGTATACATACTAACAAGGCAGACCAGAGTGGATGGAAAATGTGGCCGATGGGCAAGCCTTTCCTGCCCAGCTCATTTACCTTCTCCTGCACTCTGTTCACTCCTCGCTGGGTACAACAGCAGAATGGTTGCTTCCTCTAAAGCACTTCAGTAGGTTTTGTACGGATAGAAATTGTTTCAGAGTCTTGTTGGCTACTGTTAAGAGCCTACCTAAAACAGAAGATTAATTTCAATACCCTTGGCACAGCACCAAGGTATTGCAGTTAATACAAGGAAGCTGGCGACTAAACTTGTGTAGAGGACTTAATCTACTTCTCGTAACTCAGATTTGTTTTTGTAGGAGGGGCAAGAGACGTGGCAAGTTTCAGGTTTCCTCCTTTTCTTGCCCTTCCTGGAAAAATAAAGCTTAGCTTCGCGATCATTTCAACCCCCCCCCCCTTTTTAAAAGGAGAGTGGTGTAGGTAAGAGGGGGTGCCTGGAGTAGTGAAGGTCAAACCCTTGGTGCTCCCATTTCAGATTGAATTATTTAATGTGTGACGATTATGCACCAGCCTCCCCCCCCCCCCAAAAAAAAAAGGGGGGGGGGGCTTGGTACCCCCTGCTCTCCTTATTTGTGAAAACTTAACTATGCCACCGGTAAAGGAAAAAGGAAGCAATCCTTCCATGTTTCTTGTTCATCATCAGTGGGTGGGAGGGGAAATGAAAGCATGGAAATGGAGACGGCAGGGCAAGAAGGGCGCGCAGGTAAAGCTGTGAGGGTTCGACAGGTAATATGATGAGCAACAACAACTCATCAGAATGACTGACTTGGAAAAACAAGTGTGATGATGCAACATTTATTTATCACTTTTGAAAGAATTACTTCAAAGAGTATTTGATTAGAGACATTATACACACTGACATTCTTCTCCCGCGGTGGTTGAGTGGTCAGCGTGGCTGACTGCAAAGTTGCAGGCCCGTTACCGCCAGGGTTAAGATTCTGATGCTAGCAGCTGGTGTCATTTGACTAAGGTATCAAGCCACACTGTATGGGTCGGTAAGTGAAATAGGTACCATGGGTAACACCTAGGGGAGATAACTGTGGTAACCCGAATGATGCAGTGGCCTTGTATCCCAGGATATTGGGTGAAAACCCGCCACAGGCTCTAAGGCCTAAGTTACGGAGAAAAGCACCATGTCTCACCTCTTCATTCCATGTTGTTCCTTGCACCGCCTTTTATCTTCTTCATCCCACAAACCATCTCACATGCTGTACAGATTTCTTCTGTGAATACCTTGCACAGATCTTCCACCTCCCCCATCTGCTCCAAATCATATTTACTCAATCACTGCTCCACTTTTCTTTTAAATTCTATTTTCTTTTCCTTCTGCAACCTTTCTACCTTCTTTGTATGGACAACATCCTTCTGCCCTTCTCTCCTTATATTCATTCATCGCATTTGTACAGTCTCAAAAATGTATCGAACCCCCCCCCCCGACCCGATGTTTCTGTAAATGAGCACAAGATGGCATCCAACTAAAGGCTTAACAACTAAAGACAGATCACTAAGACTCGCGGTAATCATTACATGTGTCATACTGACATCTGGCAACACTCTCTTACTAGGATGGCAGAATAATGCAGGTGTTTACAGTTACAAGTCAGAAGCCTTTGTCCATTGTGGCACATTGTATCGAGGAAAGGGGCCGATATTTTATTGAAAGGCTGTTCCTTGGTTCTCACCTCCACCAAATGGTGGTTAGAAAGTCCACATTCTCAACCTCTGCATATTCTTGCATCAAGCACATAATTTTCTTCTCATTCTCTCATCCACACACACATATTCAATCATTGCCTTCCGATCACTCAGCTCACCACCCACCCTTCTCGTCACTTGCCATGTATACCTGTGGATCATTTTGTGCCTAAAGAGGGTATTGGCTATCACCAGTCCCCTCCCCGCACAAATGTCCACTTGAGCAAAACCATTCTCACCCACTTCTGCAGGCACACCCCACTCCATCCACTTTCGCATTCCCTACTTTTCCATTCATATCTCCATTCAAAAACACTCTATCACTCCTTTCAAACTTTTCCATACATGCTTCCATATTTGCCCAGAACTCTTCTTTTGCTCTGCTTGCACGGTCTTCTGTCGGCTCATAGACACACACAATCGCTCATGTTTGTATTCCTGCTTTCAGTCTTATCCACACAGTCCTTGAACCAACTGATCCATACTCTCTTATATTCTCCCTTTATTACTTGCACATAACAATATATACATCCTCCTTTGCCCTCTCATTCTCACCTACTTCCGTACTTACCCGATCCATACTCCCACTCTCTCATTCTCACCTCACCATATGGTCCCAGTCAGTTTACATAATATGTCAACTTTTGCATCCTCAAGCACCTGGACAATGTCACTCTCTTTCAGCTCATTATTTGCACCCTTCACATTCCATGATGTCATCTTTAACATGTCCTCTGTCCCGTCCTTGGTCGTCGCCAGTAAGTCTGTCTGGGTTGAAGGCATTTTGTTTATCGTTTTAGTGAGTTGTTTTCCGGGGAAGGGCACTAACCCTCCGGCAACCCACTTGGTGGCATGTAGGGAATGCGTACAAGTTGGTTATATGGTTACCACCCACCGTATTAAATAATTTCCTGGTGTGCAGATAATCATCATGCTTGTCACTCAGTGTAGTCACCTTGGAGTAACACTACATTAAGTGCGTGGGTGATGCGTACCCCCACCGGGAGACTCACTCACGATAATCATCAAAGGACTGAATGCAGTACAGGCAAAGTTAAGCAGCAACACCTCCAGGCATGCCAACCCTAATGGAGTCACCCTGTATTTGCACCTCACAAGCACACATACCACACTCAAGCCACTCAGTCAACCACAACCACCTCACATACAGGGAAACTAGTTTCCATCTGCTCCACCAATGACCCAGGACTGAATTGTAGTAGTGAAATTGTGGACACCCTTTCCTCCCACCACTTTGGATTATATAAATAGATACAGATCAATACAACAATCAGGGGAATCATCAGAAAAGAAAATACACCACCATACCTGCCAAACAGAAAGGTACCATGAGGAACTAGAGGTGCACTCAGTGGAGCGCATCTCTCCGACAAGGGCAACGTAATTTCCAAATCACTCTTCATAAATGAGTTAAGGCTTCTCATTATTGATTAGGGTTTCAGAAAAAGTGTTTTCCGGATCCAGAATCTGTAATACGATCCGGATCGGTCCTAAAAGTTAATCGATTGTTCCCTGGGACGAGATACCTACCCACCAAATTTGGTCCAAATCTCTCTCTTAGTTTTTGAGTAATCCTGCTAACAGACATACAAACAAACAAACAAGGGTGAAAACATACTCTACTTGTTGGAGAACAAGCTGGAACGCTGACATGAGAACGACATATCTACATCAACCAACGCGTTCAACGAGAACCTAGTAAACAATCTTGAGTCAGCAATTAAGGATGAGACACAAGTCAGCTGAACGCCATACATGGTACAATAGTGACGAGGCAGTCCAGAGGATCAACAGACAGTATAAAAAAGGTGATGAAATGGGAAAATAATCCAAGTCTTAAAAACATTACGGTTTTTAAGTGAAAGGAGAAACAGGCACAGCGAGTGAAGTTTAGGGCAAGAGAAAAGATACTGCACCAGCTTCCTTCAAACCATCAACCATCAGACACCATAGCAAGAGATACTGAGGAAGATCAATATTATCCAAGGAAAGAAAAAGAGAGGCACTACACAGTAATCCTACTACAGCGACGGCAGAGGAATTCATACAGTTAGTCGTCTATATCCACCCAGTGAAAACAACCTACCGCTCAATATACAACATGCAGTTCAGAAAGAGAATCACGAAGAAATACAGTAAGATAGGTGACGCACCACGCAAGGCACATGAAATGGATGACAAGCCTATCAGCAAAGAGGAAATCAGGAAGTGTCTCAAGACGAGAGGATCAGCAGCACTCGGGATGGACAGAATCACCTATGCAGAAGCATCCGTCTACCAGCAAACCCTAATCCCTTTTCTGTTCAGCTATCTAATCCCAGTCCTTTATAAATGCAACAGCTCAGTTCTGGAACAGTCTTCCTCTGTACGTATTTCCCTCTGATTATCATCTCCAGTCTTTTAAACGCAGTGTGTCTAGGCGTGTCGAAATGAACGGATCTTACATATGGCTCTGGGTTATTTTGTTTTTACTTATTTTTATTTTTTGAAGGAAATATACTGCAGACTTCGGCCTTTTGGGTCCTTTCTCTTTGCATAATATAAAGTTATGAAGTTTCTTGCTAAGATCAGTGGAAATCCCATAAAGCGTCTATACAACATGATATGGCTCCATCCCCCAAAGCCTACAAGAAGGTTGTTATAGTCCCCATACTGAAACCAACAAAGCCAGGTGAGTACAGAGTACAGACCAGTATCTCAAACATCTTGGCCCGAATTCTTGTTGGTGAAGAAAGCTCCCTAACATCTTTTTCTAAGCGATTATTTTTGGATATGGTTCGTTAATATCCGTTGGAATGTCATTTATACAGAGAATGGTGATACTGGAAGGATTATTGGATTACTGGAATGATTATTCCTTCGATGACTAAGATTTATCTTTACGGAGGTTGTTCTCTCAGGCATGAAAGCATACATTTCTTTCTCTTATCCTGTGACTAATGCAAAAAAAAAAAAAAAGTTTAATCACGCTTGTTCCAATGCTGTCCACAATAAGCAGACGGAACCAACCCACCCCTGAATCTTATCTTTTATGTCTGCCCGGAACAGTGTTTAATCAGTTCTTCGCTCTGCTAAAATGAGTTCATTCGTACTAAATCCTCTGAACTTTCTGACTCAAAATTTCCCGTTCTTTCTGGTACCTTGTCAAACGACATTTTAACGACTTTATCCTTCGCTCCTCTTTCCCGTTCTGACGGCTCTGTAGCTGTTCCACTGACAAAGCAGAACTCTTTGCTCTGACTCTCTCTTCCATTTCCATTCTAGACGATTCCGGCACTGTTCCTCCATTACTTCCCTCCACTGATTTCATTACTGACATTAAAATGTCGTCAACTGATGTATTTTTTTGCCATCACTGGCCTCAGTACCAGCAAGGCATATGGGCCTGATGGGTTCCTCCTGTTGTCCTCAAGAACTGTGCTTCTGTACTGCAGAAAATACAATATGTATTGAGAAAATAACAATGTTGATTTAATTTTGAATTTTCTATAACTGTCTGCCATCAATATATGATGAGAAACAAATATAATTTTAAAACCGAATAAGCCACCAGCCTTGTGATGAGTAAACTGGACTAAGAAGACTTAGAATTAATATTACATTTTCTTGGGATCAGCCTACGGGTTATGCTCGGGACAATAGGGGTAGAACAAGGGTAGCGAGTGGCCTGAGCAGCCGTAGGCCTGTAACAGGTTAGGGACAAACATGGACCTTGATACTTACTGCATAATTCATGAGAAACTCGGTCCACTGGATTTCGACGGATCATGAGTAGTCTTCTCAGCACTAGTTCTCTCCTCTGTGTGAATTACCTCAGTACACTCTCAACAAAAATATTGTACCGTTATTACCAAAGAGTCATGTACAGTCTTCATGAGCAGGAGAAGGAAGAAGACCAGTATGAATTCGGGATTACAAGGATTTTATTACATGCTCCAAAAACTCAAATAAAATGCAAGAATGGAAAAGAATTTCAATAGTGACTGGTTCACACTTGGTTGGACAAAATATTATATGACACCACTTCGTTAGGGACGAGTCAGATCAGGTATTAACATTCTAAATATACCAGAAAATCATTTCAATTACAATCAACACACCACCCTCTGGGCGTACTCTTGATAAACCATGTTATAAACCTCTAATACCATCCTTCATTGACATAAAGGTTCCCTTCCAAGATATAACGGAGCATGGATATGACCATGGGGGTAACAAATAAACAAACACTATTTTAAATTTCGGCCCCCTGCTTACACAGATATCTAAGATTAGTCATTCTATTGTAAAATTTTTATATGAAAGTTGACTATAGGCGGATGCCAGTGAAAAGGTTACTCAAATCACAGTTAATACTCCAAAATAGAGATCAAGCATTTCACAATCCTCAACAAAAGAAAATCATACTTCCAGTAATCTGTTATTCACTTCACAGATTTACCTTATATGATTGAGAGATACCTTATACAGTATATATATAATTGAGAGAAATATCTTAAATATAACTGAGAGATATACACCTTCCCTTTTCCTCACATTTCAAAATAATGACGAAACTGAAAGAATAGTACAGTGCCACAATCTTTACCAGAACATTCTCTAAATTTGAAAGTTTCTCACTCAACGGTCCGAATGGCTATTTAACACCTGTGTGCATTCTCGCTTAGTTATTTCTGTTTCATGTAGGTTGGGACCCAAAACAATTCACAAAGTTGGTTTGATAATCAGGGCTTCACTTAACTTCTCAAAACTGAGTATGAGTAGGCGTCTGGGAGTTATACGGAGAGCGCATGTTACCCACCAATTGATGATGCAAGTCCCAGCGCTTCGCCATGGCTAACCTCCAACACAAAAATCCTGTTGTCCTCCGACCCTGCATTAACTAGCGACACAGCTACACTCCTAGGACACTCTCCATCTCCCAAACTCTTCAGCAAACTCGCAGGACACTCCCCATCTCTAAACTCCTCAGCACGAAGAGGAAGAAATATGGACATCTCTCGAAATCACGTCTGCCTGGCATCACGGCTCAGTTCTGACTCTCAAACCCAGCAGCGCTCGGCGCGGCTTTCAAATTATTTTCGTAACCTTATTAACAATACGATACTTTCCAACTAAATACATCATTTCTAAACTAACTCTGTTCTCTAGTATCACAGTTGACGTAAAAATCTATGTTATACTATTTTAAATGTACGATACTATAAACACAGGTAACTACTTAATGCGGATGAACATGGCGTAATGCGGCCTCTTTGTCTCAGAAAGCTGTTACTTTCAATAAAAATAATTATTTGAATAAGGGAACATTACAATAATTTTCCTTCATTACACTTCTTTGCTTAAGTTCTGCCTAGGTAAACACTTTCGCCATTGTCTGTCAACTTGTACCTTTCCTTCTTGCTAGAAGTTTGCTCTCATTCAGCCCGTCCTAAAAAAAAAAAAAAAAAGGTGATCATTCCCAGCCCTCTAACTATCGCCCAGTTGCTTTGACATCCTGTATTTCTAAAGTTTTTGAATCTGTTCTTGAAAAAAAAAAAAATAAAGCATCTTTCCTATCACAGCCTTCTTTCCAATCGTCAGTATGAGTTCCACCAGGGATGCTCCACTGGCGATCTCCTCACTTTCAGATTCCTGGTCATCCTCCTTTCGGGGCTTTGGCGAAAGCTTTCCCACTGCACTTGACATCTCAAAGGCTTTTGATCGAGTCTGGCATAAATCTTTAATTTCCAAACTGCCCTCTTGCAGTTTCTATCCTTCAATCTGTGCCTTCATCAACAGCTTCTTTTCTGGTCGTTCTATAGCTGTTGCTGTAGACGGCTATTTTTCTTTTCCTACGACTATCAATAATGGTGTATCTCAGGGTTCTGTCCTATCACCAATTCCCTTCCTTTTATTCATCAATGACCTTCTAATCTGTACATCTAAACTTATCCACTCATACGCTGATGACTCCACCTTTCATTGTTCCATCTGCTTCCTGCAGCATCCATCTCAGCACTTATTTCAACAACGAGTAGCAAGAAGCTATGCATTTCTTCTTTAATTAAGTCGTAAATATATGGAACAAACTGCCCTCCAATGTAGTAAATTGTGATACAGCACTAACCTTTAAATGCCGCTTGGATAAGTATCTGTTGGCTAAACCCCAGCTTAATATTTTTACTCCTGAAGAAAATACTTGTATATATGTAAACTTTTTTTTTCGGAGCCCGGATCAATTTATTAAATGCAAATATAGTATAAGCACACACTGGGACATGCACAGATAGCCCTAAGTTAACGGTCACTGCTCTTACTTTCGATCCGTGATGGGCTATGGCCTGTGGATCACTGAGGGTCCCTGTTAGTTAAGTGACCACCGTCGGGATTTTTTTTTTTTAATGTACCGGGGGTCACTGCTTCAGGAGGTCACTTGTGTACTTGTCCCGCATGGGGAAGTTCCTTGTCTTAGTGGAGTGAACGGAGCTGGGGCCTGACTGACTGCTGCCTACCTTACAAGCACCAAACAAGGCTGCCACACCACCCCTGAACATCCACACTGTGCATTTCCCACACTGTGTCTACAGATGCCCCGTTAACACAGTTTACCCATACATAATGTTATGCCTTAGTTATTTATTATTTGAATATTCATTTTACTTTACTACTTTCTCTTTCATGTTATTCAAACTGGTAGCTTATAGATAATGTAACTTTTCCTATGAAATTTCCATGTCAGTTTTTCTATGCTGCATGGTGGTTTTCTCACTTTTTCCTGCCAGTTTTAACTGGAGAGTTTGGAGGCAGGAGGAACCTTCTTGCTTTACTATCATTATCCTTCAGCATGTAAAATTGGATCTCACAGTCATAGTCTACTCTGTAACAAGCAGCCTCAAAAGGATCATATGGTCTGTTGCTGTTTGCTTTCCTTTGTACTCTGTAACCAAAGGATGAGGCTATGGCACACTTAATATCCGACTTGGCTCATATCTCTGATTGGGGTAAATGTAATAATGTTTTAACCCGCCGAGTCCCACCGACGTACGATGCACGTCGCTACTTTTTTCTGCGGACAGACCCAACGATGTGCACCGTACGTCACTCAGTTGCAAGGCCCATTGTGTACACATTTTTCAACACTCGCTGGTGATTTTTGGTAGGCATATGTAGGAGACCTTCCTCTACCTGCTGTCAAGCGGGGATACTGCCTGGCCCCACCAAATCCCCCCTTCCCCTCCTCCCCCCACACTGGGCAATTCACCTGTTAGCAGTAACGTGGCCAGTAAAGGTATGTTGCACCTCGGTCCCTCCAATGACGAAATTCACGGTGAAAGTGATTCCTGAGGTGGAGGACAAAGAAACAAAGAAGCTAGAGGTAGAAACAAACAGAAGTTATAAGGTGGTAATGTTGTAAAGGAAGGTGCCATATACTGGGGTTTTTGGTTAGTGAACAATGCTTATAAATGCCTATATTATTGTGTGAAAACCAATATAGACTCGTACTACACATAAATTCGTACCAAATAAATGAAATAAATACGTAATTTAAGGTGGCTTGAATTAGTTAACCCTTCCATAGTTCGTTTTCTTTACCCGGGTACCCTGAAAAAGAAGGAAAATGTAAGGTTGAGTGACACCTGACTCAACATTTCTAACCTCAGGATCGCGATTTCTCAATGAATTTTCGATGTTTCTCACCAAAAGCGAAGGTTTCAGCCAAAAAACAAAAAGTCGAAAATTGGTCAGGGCCTGCAGGTAGGCTGGGTAAAAAAAAAACGGTCGGGACTGGGCGGGTTAAAAGCAACAAAAACTCATCTTTTGACCTGTCAAAATCTATCACAAGAGTATCCTAAAATTTTTAACAATATCCAACTCAATTCTGCATCACTTTTCATTTTCAACATACTTGAGGTTTCATTCTCTTGGGATTTATCATGGAAAAATCTTAGTATTTCTCTCATAAAATCTGCTGCCAAGAGATTAGGTATGCTAAACCAACTTCATGCCTTTTAGTTGCTGACTTTATACACGGGCTTTGTTCACCCCTGTGTAGTGTTGTGTACAACTTCCATGTATAGGGAGGCTCCCCACATACAGCTCTTCTCAACAAGGTAGAGGCAAAGGCTTATCGTCTCATTAACAATCTTCCTCTTACTGGTTCCCTTCAACCTCTGCCTCATCACTGCACTATTGCATCTTTATCTCTATTCTGTCGCTGTTTCAATATTCACTGCTCCTCTGAACTGTCTCTGAATCCTCCCAACACTACGGCGGCAGCATAGCACGCGTCTAGCAGCAAACTCTCATCTCTTTTCTGTTCAACTCCCTAATGCACGAGTTACCCGTTACTCCCTGTCCTTCGTATATGTAACAGTTCAGCTCTGGAACAGTCTTTGTCTGTATTTCCTACTGTCTATGACCTCTAGCCTTTTAAAAGCAGCATGTCCAGGCATCTCGATATGAACGGATCTCGAATTTGGCTTTCAAGTACCTTGTTTTTATTTTTTCTTGGAGTGGACAATCTTGCGGGCTTCTAGCCTTTGATTCCTTTTTCCTTACATATAAAAAGGACACAAAAGTGTCAAAAGCAAAATAAATTGTTTGAGAAAATGTGTTAGGGAGCTTCCTTGACTGACGAATATGGGTCCTTGTCTCTGCGGGTTCTTCCAGATGATTGTCCTCAACAGGCTCATGCACGTTCGTTGTAAGTGTGTGTGTGTGTGTGTGTGTGTGTGTGTGTGTGTC
>JAGKTI010011014.1:0-10423 GCA_018397915.1 Birgus latro
TATATTGTTATTGATGAGCGCCTTAAATATTCATACAATTAATTATTAATGTGAGACAGCAGTAACATTTAATGGCTGCAAAGAAAAACTAGTAGCACCACATTCCCTTGCCACCTGTTGAAGTAGAATAAGATCTGTGGTAACTGTTTTTTATTAATATTTTTAAGTACAGTATTAAATTACTGCTTAGTTGTGGTAAGATAAAACAGCTACGGAGAAAAACCTACAGTATCCTAATTCCTTTCCTTCTTTGGCCTCCCTACCTGCAGGTGAGGGATGTGCTACTTTACTGTAGTTGGATAATGCAGTAGCTGTGCAAAGAATTGTACATTGTACATCTCATTAACATGTCCCTGCACTGTAATATATCCCTTTACACCATATCAGTCCTCATTCACCTCACTTTCACAACACAGCCTCAATAAAAGATCTTTGGGAGCACCTGCCTGAAGTGGCTGGTTTCTCATCTGGGGCTACAACAACAGTATCAATAAGAAAAAGTTATAGGTTGGAACAGAAATCAGAAATAACAGCTGCAAAAGTGAAAATGATAAAGATTAACAGGTAGAAGAAGGTATGCACTTCAGTTCCCTATGCTGCCTGAGTTTCTTCTTTGGGAGATGGTAGAGGTGCTGTTAAGGTTGGAATAGACCAAAAGGTACTTTTATTCATGTAAGTAAATATTAACTTGGTGGTAGGTGGTGGCAACCATCATCCACTCACTTGATGTAGTGCTGCCTATTTCTTCCTTAGCCTTTATCATTCTTTTTCTGTGCCTCCCCTCCTGTCTTCCTATTTCTCTCATCTTTCCTGTCACTTCTTATTGCTTTTTTTTCCTTCACAGGTGGCTTTACATTGAGTGACAAGCCAAGTGGTTTCCTGTAAGCCAAGAAACCATTTACAACACTGGGTGGTAACCATAGAACCAAACCATACGTGCTCCCTACGTGTCAGCAAGTGGGTTGGTGGAGGATTAGCGCCCCTCCCTGTAAAACAAATAACTCAAAGTCGGATGGCCACCCCTTAAGAGATTATGGCATCTGGCAGTAGATAGATAGAAGTATTAAGGTAACAGAAGAAATAGCTATAAATAAAAACCAATAGCAGCACACTTTTTAGCTACCATGGCCTTCCCTCCGTCAGATTGTGGAGGTGCTGCTGAAGGCGGGGGCACACGTGGACCAGGTGACAGCATCGGGGGAGCGGCCCTGCAAAAACCTCCGCTTGAATCCCAAGTGCCAGGTATGATCTTCACAGACTCACAGACTGACTTGGCCTTGATCCCCTTCAATATGAGAGGTCTCCCAAAAGATAAGTCAAGTCATTTGACAGTAGCATGAATTAAACCCTATCATTTTTAACCCCTTCACCATGCAAAATTAAGTCAGAACTGAATGAGAATACAGTAATAGGATTATCATCAACAGCAGCCTGAGCCTTTTTCCGAAAAAATCCAGAGATGGGATGATGTAGGAAAGAGAAAGTGCAAAAGTGTAGAAATTTATGGTTAAAAAAAGATGGGAGAACTATCAGGACCAAACCCATGGAAACAAGATAGACATTCATTTATATGTCATTACAATCCTGGCTCTGCCTCACAGGCAAGAATGAAGTTAAAAGCCACCCTCATAGTGAAAGGTTTAAGTTGTATGCTGTGGCTGGGAGATTGGCAAGCAAGACATAGGCATTACATTTATTACAAAAACTTAATGTGCAAAGTTAACCCGCTGAGTCCCACCGACGTATGATGCACGTCGCTTCTTTTTTCCGCGGACAGACCCAATGACTTGCATCGTACGTCATGCAGTTGCAAGGCCCATTGTGTGCACATTTTTCAACATTTGTGGGTGATTTTTGGTAGACATATGTGGGAGACCTTCCTCTACCTGCTTTCAAGCGGGGATACTGCCTGGACCCACCTAACCCCCCTTCCCCCCCCTCCCCCCACACTGGGCAATTCACCTGTTAGCAGTAACCTAGCCAGTAATTACGGTATGTTGCCCCACGGTCTCTCCAGTGACGAAATTCACGGTGAAAGTGATTCCTGAGGTGGAGGACAAAGAAACTAAGAAGCTAGAGGTAGAAACAAACAGAAGTGATGAGGTGGTAATGTCGTAAAGGAAGGTGCCATATACTGGGGTTTTCGGTGAGTGAACATTGCTTATAAACGCCTATATTATTGTGTGAAAACCAATATAGACTTGTACTATACATAAATTCGTACCAAATAAATGAAATAAATACGTAATTTAAAGTGGCTTGAATTAGTTAACCCTTTCATAGTTCGTTTTATTTAGCCAGGGACCCTGAAAAAGAAGGAAAACGTAAGGTTGAGTGACACCTGTACCAACATTTTTTACCTCGGGATCGCGATTTCTCTGAATTTTCGATGTTTCTCACCAAAAGCGAAGGTTTCAGCCAAAAAACAAAAAGTCGAAAATTGGTCGGGATCTGGGGGTAGGCTGGGTAAAAAAACGGTCGGGCCTGGACGGGTTAAATAACTCTCTGATACGTTGATAAAAATTCACATAAATCGGTAACAGCAGTATGAGGTTCCTACAGCGTTGTCTAAGTCTTCTTCATGTAATTTCTGGCTGGCAGTACATCCCTGAGTTACATATTCCCATAGTGTTGATCAGTGCTTGCACCTGAAGAGGGTACATGATGAAGCTTCTTGACTGAAGGCAGCATGAGAGAAGTGGTGACTGGCAAGGTTGGGTGGTCTGTTTGGACTGACTGTGCTCACCTACAACCATCACCTTCTCACCTTGCAGTAGATTCCCCTAGATGGTGTAGTTCTTTTGATGGGATCTGTTTCTATCAGCTTGAACACATGAACCATTGATTTAAATTCCTTCACACCTTGCTGTATAAATAAGAAAGCTTGCTTTATATTTATGTTATTACTCATAGAGTGAAGAACACTTTCCAACCAACTTGGAGTGAATATTCAGTGTGACGTAAGTATAGTACAGCCAAACATGATTTAAATGAAATTAATGCAGTGCTGTGGAGACATCCAGCTTGATTAGATCCTTCTTGAAAAAATTCTTTTATTTGCAGAAATTGATTAATATTCAGTAAAAGTTTAACACTAAATTCTCAGAGTGCATTCCAAACTATCACCCCTAATCACAAAATTGTATGCTCTCCATTTTAACTACAGTTGTCATATAGGATGTTGAGTTGTAACAAGAGATCGACTGTAGGTTATGGTGCCTATCACGAGAAGTAGTATGGAAAGAAGTAGAGCTATAGTATTATCTCTGATAAACTTTAGGAAAGTAAGCTGCAAAAGGACAAAAATCTCTGTCAAGTTATGGTGTACAAACTGTGGAAAGTAAGTCCTCATTCTATGTCAGTCATAGTTGGATAAATACAGTACAGTAAGACCTCACTATAATGTACTAATTGGGGCCCAAACCATTCCAAGAAATGCAAAATTCTGATAAAAGCAACATCCGGACTTTCCTCTGCTAATCCAGACTTTTTCCGATATGTCAGACATTAGTCCGGATTGCACCAATGGTTTTTAAACGGTTTTAACTACCATTGCAGTACTGTACTGTGTTATACCTTCATTAATCAAATGGTATAATAATACTGTACTGTACACTGATAAACATGTCTTTTATTTATCTTATTGTGGTGAACATTGCTGAAGTGGTCAGGCAGTCTGGACTGCTTCTGGCTTTATCAGACTTTATCCGAAGTACAGTATAGGAATTTAGTCCGGTAGCTCCTCGAGTCTGATAAAAGCGAATTCCGGTCTATTGAAGTCCGTTATATTGAGGTTTTACTGTATATACAGTGATCCCTTGATTATCCGACAAAATAGAGCCAAAGGCATGTCCCAGGTTATGGCTCTTTCTGGATAATGGACTTCTCTCCTGGACCCCCTTCATGCATATCCTAACTTTGAAAACCAGTATAAAAGGCCACTACAGTACATTGTACAACATTTGTTCCTGTTGTTTAACACTGCTCTGCTTGGTCAGGCAGACTTATAAACCACAGCCAAGCAATTACCATGGTCAAGTAGACCCATCAGCTACAGACAAGCAGTCACCACTGCAGGACCATACCATGCAGTGACATGAAAAATGCATGAAGAAATGGCTACACAAGAAAAATGCAATGGACCCACAAATCATGACGGTAAAATGGAATAAAATTATGATAAAATAGAATTAAACCATGGTACAGTACGGGAAGCTAGAACAAAATCACCGTCAACACTTATGATTCGACCATCCCACATCAGTCTTACCCAGGATATCCAGCTTCTCCAGAGTCAGCACTACCCTCATCCTTTTCATCACACACCCTAGGAAGAGGCATGCAAGGAATAACAAGGCCTGAAGCAGGTAGGGAACAGCCATAAAAACCACCACATTCACCACCATAACAACTGTCTGAGAGGAGCTGTTCAATATGCTGTCACCGCATGGGAACTGAGAACAACTGAGGGGGTCTCTAGCGGATGCTGGGTGAACTACCCAGCCAGACAGTGCGGCATCACCAGGCTATTCCTGCCCAGCAGGGTGAAAATGTTCACTTGGCCATAATTTCCACCCAGACACATGCATTTTATCCGGATAGAAAGGAAAAATGTACAAATAATGGTTTCGATTAACCAGATCACAGCGTCCAATTGTCCGGGTAATGAACGGATAATAGAGGGATTGTTGTATCATAGTTTCTTCCATGCAGCTGGTACTGTACTGTCAGTTGGAGAAAACTGACAAATCAGCTTTATGGATGGCAGTGAATCTTTCCTAGACAATATTTCTGCAGTTTATTATGTACCTAATAGCCAAAAAAGAGCATGATGAACAATAACATGTATTGTAATGAGGACTTATAGCAACGAGGAAGTACTATGCCAGCCCTTACAGGTCTGCATTATCTTATGTGCCTTGAAATAATAAACTTGAATAAAAACTGTTTACGGCTAGGAATTGTGGTACAGTACTGAACTACCTTTTGTGGAATTGGCAACACTGTGCTTGAGTAAAGATTGCTTGTTGAATGAGGAGTTTGACTGGGATATGGAAGGTTTGGAGCCAGCAGATCCAGTGTCTGGCCCTTGGCCTTTGATGATGCTGCAACTGTGAGCAGGGCATTAGGCAGGATGCAGGTGGGGAAGGGAGCAGGTGTGTCTGGGTGGACTGCTGAAATGTTGAAAGTCTCAGGAGATACAGGAGTGGAGTTAGTCACTGATTTGATTAATACGATTATATATGAGTGTGTTGTCCCAGATGATTGGCTGAAGAGTGTAATTGTAAATGTGTACAAGGGGAAGGGTGATACCCTGGAAAGAGGAAAATATAGAGGCATAAAGCTTTTAGACCAGATAATGATGGTAATGGAGAGAGTTCTACAAGGTATGGTTAGAGAGAAAGTGAATATTGTTGAGATGCAGTTTGGGTTTATGCCCGGTAAAGGGACCTCTGATGCCATATTCATTGTTTGACAGCTTCAGGAGAAATATATAGGAAAAAAAAGGGAACTTTACTTTGTTGATTTGGAGAAGGCCTTTGACAGAGCCCCTAGAGAGGTGGTGGAGTGGGCACTGAAAAAGCCTGAGATCAAGGAGTGGCTAGTTCGGGTGGTTATGGCCATGTACGAGTATGTGGGTGCTTGCACCCAGGTAAGGGTGAATGGAGATTTGAGTGAGGAGTTTTCCATGATGGTTGGTGTGCATCAGGGTTCAGCCTTGAGCCCCTTGTTTATTATGGTACTTGAAGCCCTCTCAGGTGACTTCAGAAGTGGACTCCCTTTGGGAGATGTTGTATGCTGATGAATTGGTGTTGATTGCAGAGAATGAAAGGGCAGTGGAGGAAATATTTAGGAAGTGGAGAGATGGTGTGGGGCACAAAGAATAAAGTGTAAATGCAGATAAAACAAATATGATGGTATCTAGGGCAGGGGATGGTACATCAGAGAAGAGGGGGTAGTGGCCGTGTGCAATTTGCCACAAGGGTATGGGAAGTAATCCCATCTTGTGCAGTGTTTGTGACAAGTGGGTGCATCAGAGATGTAGTGGTATTAGAGGTAGACTGCGAGATAATGCTGATTTCATGTGTCAGGGAGAGCATGTGGAGATTGCCAGGCATGAAAGGATTGAACTTCCTGGTGAGCCTCTTGAGTGTGTGGAAGAGTTTTGTTATTTGGGAGACATGTTATGTGCTGGAGGTGGGGCTGGAGCTAGCTCTGTGGCTAGAGTGAGGAGTAGTTGGAGGAATTTAAGGGAGCTGTTGCCTCTCCTGACATTGAGAGAGCTCTCCCTCCATGAGCTCTGTGGCTAGAGTGAGGAGTAGTTGGAGGAATTTAAGGGAGCTGTTGCCTCTCCTGACATTGAGAGAGCTCTCCCTCCATGTTAAGGGATCTTTGTATGTGGCATGTGTTAGGACTGTAATGTTGTATGGTAGTGAGACCTGGGCAGTAAAAGAAGAGGATATCCGCAGGCTCAGACGTACAGAAATGGCAATGATTAGGTGGATGTGCTGCGTGTCCCTGAGTGCGAGGCCTTGGGGGGCTAAGTTTATGATGGAAAAGTTGGGGGGTAGGATGGGACTGGAGTGTATTGGTGTTGTGATGAGGAGAGGTAAACTGAGATGGTTTGGGTAAGTGAAGAGGATGGGGGATGATAATTGGGTGCAGAAAGTGAAAAGTGTTAATGTTGGGGGTAGGGTGGCGAGAGATAGGCCGAAAAAGACCTGGGAAAGGTCACTGAATGTGACCTTAGGGAAAAGAGACTAAATAGGGAAGCTACCAGAAATTGAGCAGCATGGAGAGCCGCCATTAGGTGGCCAAGCCCAATGCATGCCAGCATGTTGGAGCCTTAATAAACAAAATGAATGAACTCCTCCATGCAAAAAATTTGCAGTAATGAACATGAGTAAAGATTACAGTAAAATCTCAATATGACGGACTTCAATAGACCGGAATTCGCTTTTATCGGAATCGAGGAGAAGCCGGATTAAATTCTTATATATTGGAAAAAGTCGGTTAAAGCCAGAAGCAGACCAGACTGCCTGACCACTTCAGCTATGTTCAGCACAATAAGGTAAATAAAAAACATATTTTATCAGTATACAGTACAGTATTATTATATATGTTATACCATTTGATTATTGTAGTGAGTGTTTAAACAGTACAGCAGTGGTAGTGAACACAGTTTAAAAACCGTTGGTGCAATCCAGACTAATGTCTGCTATATTGGAAAAAGTCTGGATTAGCAGGGGGAAGTCAGGATGTCACTTCTATTGGAATTTTGCTTTTTTCAGAATGGCTTGCACCCCAATTAGTCCGTTATAGTGAGGTTTTACTGTACTTATTTAGATGAATTACTATCCTTTGAAAATTTGGCAGTAATAAGCTTGAAAGAAAGATTGTTTGTAACAAGGAATTACTACATTATCCCGATCAGAAATTGTCAGTAAATGATAAATAAAGGTTGCTTGTAACAAGGAATAACCATACTTGCACTGTATTCACCTTTGCAGAAATTAATGTAGATTCATTATAAATCTTCACATTTCAGATCAACATCATCACGTACACAACACTCAAGTGTCTGGCAGCGCGGGTTATACAGGAGCACAAGATCCCGTACTTGGGGGAGGTGCCAACTCACCTGGAGGCCTTCGTCAAGATGCATTAGTGGGCTCTTTTTTTTTTTTTTTTTTTTTTTTTTGCTTTTTTAAAAATGCATTAGTTGCTTGTGTCTTTTCCTGTTTTTTCTTTCTTCCTTCTGAATACATTTTGAGGCATTCTTCAGGATGCATTAGTGCTGTCCATATTGTTCCAGTGTTCCATAGTTGTTTTTGTTTTTTGTTTTTTTCTGTGTTCCTTATTTTCTGTGCCTGCAACCATTCTTGTATAGTTGTATTTTTGTTTTTGCATTATTTTTTGATCAGCTACTTTCTCAGTGCATCTCAAGGCATCTGTCAAGATGCATTTGTGCTGTGTATTTGTGTACTGTCATTTTTTCATTTTCTGTCATTTTTGTTATTTCAAACTGTCATAATTCCTATACAGTTATCTATATTTTTTTTCTTTTGGTTTGCCACCTTCCTTAGATAATAATTTTCCTCCTCTCTCTGTACAGTTATATATGTCATCTGTATTGTATTTCTTTTGTCAACTTCATTGTACATTCCCCCCCCCTTTCTGTTATGTGTGTCTGTTTGTCACATTTGTACAGTACTGTACAGTTGCTTTTTACAGTTGTACCATTTTTGTTTGCCATATTTTCTTCTGTTTATCACTTTCCCTATACAACACAGCAATTTTTGCATTTATTTTTTATCCAGTACCACTTTTCTTCTGTACATTGGCTGTATTATTCCAGTTTTTTTTCTCTGGCTTCCACTGTAATAAGTCCCCCCCCCTCAATCCCCCATTTTCATTAAACAGTTGTTTTCCTTTTTTCATCAGTCTGGCATATGTCATGTACAATTGTATTATTGTGGCACTTGCCTTGTTCAGTTATTTTTTTCATTTGTTATTTATATCTTGGTCTGCTAACAATATTGAACTTTTTTCCTTCCTTGACTACTCGTCCCTCAACTGTCTGGCTGTGATGGGTATTCTAGATCATGTATACCTTATCTTGGGGAGCTGACCGGAACTCTAGTGGTTAGAATACCCTGGTCAGAGTGACAGCCCTGCCATGTGTAGGAGTTTAGGCTCTAAAGGGTGAATAGAGGTTCTTTGATCATGTATTGCCACCAAGGGGAATAGACTAGCCATCTACCTTGAAATGTATGGGACTGCAGTAGTCTGTCTATGGGCCCGTACACCTCACAGGGGGTAATGGGGTTGGCTAGTTAAGTTTTAGTTGGGTGCACTAGTTCTGTCTTGAAATACATAAGTTTCCATTTTTCTAACCTTTCGTAGAGTACTGTCTTCAGAAATTTGGCTACAGAAGTATGGTACATTATTGCAAAAGCTCTACACTCAGTCTTGTGGCTTTTGCAGTGTTTGGGTATGCTTGTCTTTCTCAAGTTATGTCAGTTTGTATGTATATACATCAATTTCCTACTTAGATTTTGCAGTGATTCAGTACCCTTATTCATTTATAGTCAGCCCGTCACGCCACAACACACTGACCTCATTTACCACATTCTGACAATCCTTCAAGGTAACCTCAACAAAATATCTCTGGGAGTGTTCAGCTCAAGTGGCCAGTTTCCTGTGGTACACTGGGTTCGCATTCAAATTATGTCTCTTTATACATACTGCTGTCTTTCTATTTATTTACCTTGCCAAAATCTCACAGGGTTATTCAGGATCACTGCATAGTTATGGTAGCCCAGCCTTAGCCCCCAACATCTCAGAAAAAGGTAATGTGGACTGACTGTTACCCATTACTGCATAGTTAATGTAGGAGGAAAAATAATTGTAGCATATGTCATGGCTGTTTTAGGGAGTTCATCAGTCTTTATCTGAAGTTGACCACAAGTACAGTATTTAGTAATGTTATGGTCAAAAGTTCATCAACACTTCCCAGCCAGCTTTGGTAATGGAAGTTGGTGCATGAAATATTTTTATATAACAGTAATATGTACCACATAACAAAAATGAGAAAGAAGGATACTCTGTGACATTCAGGGAGAAAGGGGAAATATGGAAGGTAGGATGCAGTGCAAGCTGGGAACTGGTGATAAACATTTGCTTGTGGTAGTACATTAGGTGGCACACTGTTTATGGGATGACAGAGTTATGAATGTAAGTCATACCCAGTAGTACATCTAGCTAAATGGCCTGAAGGAATATTTTGATGGTGGCCAGACAATAATGCTGTGTAAGCATTCATCTGTACAAGCCTCTGTATTTGAACATATGAACACAACTGTACGTGTGTACTGTATTTATGTTACCATCATCACTCACCTCATTGAAGCCACTGGATGGTGAGAGTTAAATAAGAGTGCAGGATTCCTTATTTGGCAAGAGGATTCGAGCATCTGGAAACCCCATTAATTTTGTCTGTTTTTGTTTTTAAAGTATGGTTGAGACTGATTGTTTATAAACTTCTCCATGATCATCCTCATCCATATTTTATTTCTCTCAGTCTCAGTGAGTGTTTCTGTGGTCTGTATTTTTCATTCTCTGTCGTGTATATTCCACATACAGTTAGGGGCAAAAGTTTACCTACTGTTCTATTGCATCTGCTACACCTGTAGGGCATGTACTGTACATCACTTTCCTCCCTGATGCATGATACGAAAAAGAAGTATACCAAGCATCTTTTGGCTTAGGTATATTAGCCAGCAGAGGAAATGAAAAAAAGAACAGGTGAAGTACAGGTACTAGGTGAGCTTTTGTCTCCAACCATACTCATGTTCACCTGAATTCCAGATAGCACTCTTCCAATCTCTCTCTCTCTCTCTCTCTCTCTCTCTCTCTCTTT
>JAGKTI010011014.1:10538-27282 GCA_018397915.1 Birgus latro
ATCTCTCTCTCTCTCTCTCTCTCTCTCTCTCTCTCTTTTTACTATCCTTGTCTTTGTTCTTTAATTGTTTCACCTTCTTCATTCTGTACTTTATGTTTCTCTCAGTGTCATATAATACTCCTCCCACCCTTTGCTTATTTTAACAAGTACAGAATAGCCTTTCTCCAATCGTACATTTAATTGCTGCAAAGGAATTAATCTCTCCAGACTGAGGGTGTCATTTTAAATGGTGTTTATTAACACCATCACATGATTATATTCAGCTTTGGAGAGAGTTTTTACACTGGCAGAGTTAAATATATTCTTCATTAACCCCTTCAGTGCTAGGGGTATTTCTTAAGCAGAGTAAAAGTGTGTAGAGGTGGAAAAAAGAAAGAAAAAAATATGTTATTGGGCTGATGGAGTAAAAGGTCTCCCCATTTGGTGAATTGAACTAAGTCATTGTAAAAAGTAAGAGTACGTGAAAAATTCTAACCTCTTTAAAAAAAAACATAATTTTTCTTTGTTTGCCACTGTATATTACACTTTATTGTTAGATGTGCTGTGCTTTATTAGAAGTAACAGAAGAACCAAAAATTGAAATGCAAATCTTGCTTAATTGAAATTGTATAATGATACTGTACTGATGTTTTGTGCTGGTGAAATGGCAACCTGATACTGTGGGTTGCATTTAGTTGTAGTTACTGACATACAAGATAAGGATGTAGATTAAGAAGTGTTCAGAGTGGATTTAATCCCTTCAGTCTGATGATGTATTGTTCAGTTTACTCTGACCACTACTAGATTTTTGTACTTAGGAACCAGATGTCTAGCTAATAATGATGGGATCATTGAAAATTCCATGTCCGTTTTATATTTTGGAAATATTCTTCTAAGGTGAGCAGAATCATCTGGTGATAGCAGGAATAAAATAAATGCATTATCAGATTGAAGGGGTAGGAGTGAAGGGGTTTAGGAGAATGCTACTTTAATGTAGCTTTGTATACAGATTGGCTCAGAGGACAGGAACTGTATGAGTAACAGGATCCTAAGAACCTTGTGGCTGTTGATGTACCACCCTGTAGGCATGTGGTACTGAATCACATAGCAGTTGTAGTAGTTATTTGTGGGTTAGTCATGCTATATATCAAAGGAAGCCAAGTATAGATGCATGAATTGTCTCATAAATGGTTCAAAATTCATTTGGGGGGAAAATTAAAGGAAAAAGAAAGGTAGATGTGTATACCTTGGGTACAGCTTCAAAATTAAGGTAATGTCTTAATATATTTCATTATAATAATACCATATTATATGAATGTTTTGAAGATCAGAAGATTTCTCAAGTGCTTTGGTGCTGCTGAAATCTTCATGTGTGTGCTGATGGGCAAAATATTAATGTAAATTAATCTGTCCTTAATTTGGCCTGTGGTAATTACAGTATATCTGTATTTATAAAAACATTAAGAATCTCAAAAATGTTAGCACATGTATATCAGATATAGTTAGTCCTTATATAAAGTCATTTAACTGAACATATTTTCATGATTTAAGAGTCTGATAAAGTAATATCTTTTCTTCACGTAAAGTTACATGTGATTCATTATAAAAATGTTTTGAAGTTATAAGTGTATTGACTGACCATGAACTAACTTCACCAGCAACTAAAATATCTCCACTGCTGTATTGCATTGTGTATAACTGACCTTGTCATTACATCTTGTCATGCTGCCATCAGCAGATTTAACAAGAAATTGTAAGAAAGTTGATCTATTCCCATGGCCTTGATCACAGGGAAGCTTCATTTCTATTTTCTGCTTGCCACTCCACTTTTTTTGTCCCTTGGATTATCCCATCATTTCTAAAACTGTATGTCATTTGCCATTTTCTGCTGAGTCAGGTATTTGCACTGTTTATCGTGAACTTTCATGGTAACATTTTTTTTTGTCTTATTGTAAGAATGTAGTGTTCATATAATTTCAGTAGGTAGTTAGTACTCATACTGTAGTTTTTGCTATCAAACATAATGTCAGACACCCTACTTTGCAATTCTCTGTCACCATAATCATTCATACATTAACATCTTCAAAAATCTGTTTGCAAAAGTACAGTAGAATATTTTCACTATACATATGCTTCAGCAGACCAAGCATATAGTTTCAGTAGGTAGCTAGTACTCATACTGTAGTTTTTGCTGTCAAACATAATGTCAGACACCCTATTTTGCAATTCTCTGTCACCATAATCATTCATACTTTACCATCTTCAAAAATCTGTTTGCAAAAGTACAGTATTGCAAAAACTCCATTCACTATACATATGCTTTAGCAGACCCAGCACCAAGCTGTAAAAATTAGCACCATATATTGCATATTAACATTTGTAATTCAGTTTGTGTAGATATTTTACATGTAGTTGCCTTTTGCTTCCATTTCCTTTTTGTTGCTTTGATCTCAGAGTGATAGCAGATCACCTTTTTATGAATTCCTGTTTTGTGATAATTTTCTCATTTTTATAACACATCAGTTCATTAAATAATACACAGTGCATATTAATTAATGGCTGATTGTCCTTAAACAGCAGTTTATTATGGCTGCACAAAAACTGAAATTGACTGCCTATAGTGTTTTCCACAGTGTTTGGTGATCCAGTGGTTAGAGAGCCTCAGTAAGTAAGAATGACAGTCATGACATTTGCATGGATTTGATCCCCATGAGATTACTGGATTTTTTTTTCCTCCTCCTGATACTATGATGCCACCAAGGGACACAGTGTTAATACTGTAATGTGCATCTTTAGTAAAGCACAGTTTCAAGCAGTGACTGAAATTCTCCAAATTATCATCATTTTCACCATCTTTGATGCCTTGCAAAATTTATGCTGAGGCTGAGCAGCCATAGTGACAAGTGTGTTATGCCGTACAGTGTGTCCCTTTGGCATGCAATGAAATAATTTATTGCTTAGCTACAGAAGCCTGTCTGAATCTTGATAAACTGTAAGTTCAAAAATACACAAGCAGATAATTTAGACTGGTCTTGTTTTGCAAATGACAGGCCAGTTAAATGTTGTGTCCCAAGCTTTATTGATGGGAGGAGTTTCACAGTACCTAGAATATAGTACTGTGTACATTGAGGTGAAAATCCAGTTGTTTTATCAGTCATTACACCAACAGCTTCTATCACACTCACTGGAATACCCTTCTTGTTTGTCACATACCTTCCTGGTTCCCACAAATAAGTTCAGAACTTCATGTAATTTCCAGATTATATAGTACAGGGAAGCCTCATTTGTACAGTATAACTGGACTCCAAGTGAGGCAGATACAGTACTTAAATCTTTTAATCAGTAGGTGACAAATAGGAGGAAATTTGTAATATTTTATGCTGTACATTACCATACTTGTATCATAAGCTTTCAGTTATAATCAAAATTATCTTCATCCATACTGTGTTTCTCCCTTATTACTGTTGGGTAGTTTTGCATATTATCAGTTTTGCAGTCTCATTGACTCTGTTTGGTACCTTATACACTTGGGTAAATATCGTGCAGAATTTGTTGTCCATTGTTTCTTGTTTACAGTATGCAGTTTTAAAGGTGTAATGTTTATTTTTTTAGTCCCGGGTGCAGATGTTCAAAGCGAATTCAACCGTCATTCTAAGTTCAGAGTCAGGATTAAATTGAACTATTTAACGTATAGGCCCAGTGTACAAGAGGAACATAAAACATTAATACAGTACATTGTACCTTCAGAGGCAGGATTGAATTGAACTGCAGTATTTATATAGAGGCCCAATGTCTGAGTTACCTATATTGTATAATTAGGAAAAGGGAGTCAGTTTTTCATGTAGTGTAAATTTCTTTATCTGTTTTGTCAGATTTGTTTTGTGTGATGTCTCAGATGTAAATTTAATGGTTATATAATGAAGTATCAGCTGTTTTTCTTGCATTTTCCAATTACTGTTTCTCCCAGTCATTAATACAGTAAGTGAAGGGAGGATAAAACTGTTGGCTTTTTGTTGACGTAAGGACTGACCTTTACCAGTGGAGATATAATTTCTCACACACAGTGCAAGATCATATGCAGTTTTGTACATGCAGCTTTAAATCCACAGTGTATGATAACATACTACTTTTATGTCTTATTTTTATTTATGGTAGAAATGTTATGATTTAGACGAAAGAATCACAAGTACAGTACTTTGTTGAAAGGCAGTTTGAACCAGTGTCTCATCAGGAAGTAGTTGATTAGTTCTGCTTCAGTAATTTTTCCCTCTACTTTCTGGGCCCTACCTCTCATGTCCTTAGGTGGGGAAAAAAGAGAAGGAGGTGATGTGGATATGGATGTAAATTCTACTGTTTGTATGTAATTCATATTACTGTTGACATAATCTTACTAAAATTTTTAATAATGTCCTTTAAGATTCTCTGTTTTCATTGTGTTCAAAATACAGGAAGGATAGTTATGTACACAAGCATTAATTGTGGCTTTGCTAACCAGTTTGGAATATGGGAATCTGTAGAGGAAGTTTTAGATTCTAAGTTTTGCAGACTAACCCACAAAAAGACAGTATCATTTTGTGAATATTTTCATTGATATTAGAATAATGTTTGAGAGGGCTTGTGTTTTTTTAGGAGATTCAGGATGAATTTATATTCTAAACTACATGTCCATTAATACCTTTTAGGAGATTCAAGATGAATTTATATTCTAAACTACAAGTCCATTAATACCTTGTCATATGCTTGATGTTTCTGTCTGAGGAATATCATGAGGCTTAATTTCTCAGTGTCACAGTGATATGCCTCATAGTGATTTTGTTTGGAAATCCTTTAATTATTAATTGTAGGCCTTCATATCAGTTTATGTTCTTGTAGTTAAATGGACTCACATTTTTAATCTTTCATTTGACAGAGATCATCTGATGCTCTGGAAATCTCTCAGTATACCCCACATTTGTTTGGAGGTTTGGATTTTAAAATTGTATTTCCTTTTTTCAATCCACAAAATATGAATTTATTTAGCAGGATGTGAGTACATTTTTTTCAGTTGTAAGCACAGGACTTGAACCCACTTCCCCTCTGAATCTTACTGTGTTTACAGTATTTATTGGATTGCCCCATCACAGGAGGGATCCCCACCAGCTGACTGGCAAGTGTTCACTTTGTATAATAAGTCAGTGATTAAGTTATAATACGAGAAATGACAAGGTTACTTGAAAGTTTAACCAGACACAGAGCAACCCTCTTGCCCCGAACTTAGTGTGTATGAAGTGGAAAAGTTTGATGTCTCAACTATTTTATAGCTCACACTGAAGTATCTCTACAGTACAAGCAACAGTAATTTTTTTTAAACTGAATTTTCTGAAATACATTTAATTTTGTAAGAATACAGGGGCTTTATTTTAGCATTGCTACATGATTGTCACTACAAGTTACAGAACCTCTGGAGGTCAAATGTGGATTACATATTTTTGCAACCTAAAACACACTATTTGGTCATCAGTAAATGTTTGTTTGCATTGTTAGGTACTGTAGTTCATGTAGTATGTATATATTTATTGGTCAGTAAGATCATTACAAAAGACATTCAATCCTCCATTGAATAACATTGTCTGGCTGGAGCCAGAATGAAATATGTACAGTATAGTAAGTGAAGTCCTGCCCTACAGAGGGTTAAGCAATCTTACAAGCCTTCATGTTCTTTAAGATAGGTTGTCTAATATACAAATAGATATCTAAGGCAGTTTATTAATTTTAAGTAAACTGTCAGGGAATATAAAAGAATGTTAATGATTTAGAATACTGTACTGCACATACCTAAACTACAGTCTTATAGGCACAATCTGTTGTATAGTACATGTATATTGTACTGTGTACATACACAAAAAAATTATAAAGAAACAAGCAGGTACATTAATGTAAAAGATGTTTTTAATGTGAATCCCAGTACAATAATTAGTATGTTTGGAAATTATATCTGACTCTCAGCACTGTGTGTCGATGGATAGCCTTGTGCCAGCATATGTACTTTAGCCTTCCCAGTTTGGCCACCCCCTCTATCTTGCTGCTGACTTCCTGTGCATTCAAGAAAATAAAACATCATGTTATCACAGCCACTGTTTTGTAGGGCAGGTTATTGTTCTGTAGGCCATGAAGACACCCCACCATTGTATTATAGCCACACCCTTTGCCACCCACTTGAGTAGTATAAATTCTGATACAGTATGTTCTTTCAGGATGTGACCGAGTGAGATGTGTTATAGCATCTTCAGTAACAGAATAAAATATAAGTTAGCATTTATAAATGAAAGAAAAATATATATTACATTGGACCTCTGCAGTCCTCATGTGTCAAAGACAATAACAGATCAGCGTATGAAATATATATGAAGACGTTTGTGGCAAAGTGACCACAGTCATTTGGTAAGCCATAACCCCTTCAGTTTGAGGGATTCTTCAAAGCTGGATGGAGTTGTGAATCAGAATAGAGTTGTCTGGTAGTACTAAGAGTTAAATGTAAAAATTAATTGTAGCCCATTCAATCAGAGGGATCTCCTACAATAAAAAAAAAAATTCTGGCTGTATCAAGAATACAAATTAAAAGCAACAATCATACTGAAGGGGTTAAGTATCTTTCCAGCCCACAAACTGCAATTTCTGGAGCTGCTAGGATCAGAATGAGATTTGGTGAAAATATTTTGTGTAAGGATATAATTGAATGCCATGGAGCACCATGTGAAAATATTTTGTGTAAGGTTATAATTGAACACCATGGAGCACTGTAGGGTCAATGTTGTCTGTGATATCAGTCCTCCTCTGGGATAATGCTTCATTTAACGTTCATGTCCGTTTGCCATTCGTGTTGGGCACGCGGCCAGAACCACACTTTTTCAGTCATCCTTTAAATGCACACTGGCCATGTGCCTCTCCACTAGCCTGTTACAGGAAGTCCTTATTATATGTCCCCCCCCCATTTTCTTTTTCTGTTAACTCCATAGTACTGTAATTTATAGAAAGATTGGGCATTAGAGTTCTGTTACTACTTGTAAAATTGATTTGCCAGTTTCCCACAATTTATAGGGCTTGTATGGAAAAAGTCCTGATATTTTGGAACACATTACTGGTAAATATATAATGAGGACTTCTGTATTCATAAGGTGTTTTAAGGTGGTGTTACATGAGCACTTTTTCTGGCAGCATTTCCTTGGCAATGTAGTCTTGGTGGTGACTTTTTGGGGTTGCAGGCAACTTTTCCTGGCAACTGAAAATGTGAAGTCCCCCCCCCCACACACACACACACTTATTATCGTTCACTCCAAGAGAATGTTCCCAAGATAGTAATGCAAAGTAAAACTTACCAAGATAGGTGCCATGAAAAAATTGCAAGGGAGTGTTGCCATGTCACCAAAAGTTACCATGAAAATGTTACCAAGAGAATGTCACCAAGAGAGAGTTGTAAGAAAAACTGATCATGTGATAGTGCCATTTGTAGTGAGTTTATGTGTCCTCAGTAGAGTAATGGTTGCTGGATGTGTCCTAAAGATGCACATTACAGCAAGAACTATTTTGTTACTCGTAATCTTGACATTTTGTATCCTGAGGACTTTAAAGTCCACCTGTTTCACTGTTGCTTGCTCCCAAGGGAATTTTGAGAGTTGTGATATATATTCCATTTTAATCCTAGACAAAAGATACTTCACCTTATACTTTTCTAACACATTTTGTAAATACAGTATATGAAAATCATTACTACAGTAAAACTGAAAGACGAAGTCATTGTACAGTATAAAAGTTTGAATTCCTTGTTCATGTATAGTAAGACATTTTAGATTTATTCATAAGGAATACTTGCTGTCTAATGTGTGATATGCCACAGCTGAGTAATTTACCATTGTCTTTTCAGATCATCAGAACTGCTGCCTAAGCTTTGAATTTTTGCCAGGATTCTGTATGTACAATAGGCATTATGCTCACCACCCACACTGCATGTAACTTACTTAGAGATCTATATTTCTGTATACTGCATTAATCTTAATAAGATACTGCTTTGCTCTATTTAGGTAAGCAGGAACATTTGTCATATTCTTGTATAAAAAACAGTTTGAAACATTCAGATGAAAACTGCCAAGTCTGTGATGTAGGCAGAATAGGATATTACTTGGTCAGGAACCGATCCATTATTGTCAGAATATTGATGCTTCACACACAAATAAAGTTACATGCATGAGAATTGATTGTCTTTCTCCATTGCAAATTGGAAAGCAGCTGTTAAGTAAACAAGTTTGACCAGTGCAAGAATGGAATGCTGCCTTACAATATGTATAGTCATACATAGTCTATTTTTACGTCTTATAAAATTGGGGAACTCAACACTCAACGTGGTGGACAAAGGCTGGTGATTGTTTTCTCATCTGTGTGGTTGTAGACCCAAGAAAGAATCCATTAGCGCTGTGATTCCCAACCAGGGTTCTGCAGAACCCTAGGATTCCACAGACCATCATTAGGGGTTCCATATCAAGTAATGAAATAAATATATAAACGTAAATAAAATAAGTAAACTGAAATATAGTTTTAATAAAAGTATGGACTTCATGTTTTCAGTATTTTGGGGTGTCTGCCCTTTCCTCTCTTCCATCCTTCCTCTCCTGTCTCTCTTTCCTTCACTCTTTCCACTTTCTTCTGCCTACGGGTGACTTTGCACCCCCTCTTCTGTCTTTCTTTCCTTCATTTTTACTCTTCCTTCTGCCTATGGGTAACCCTACACTGAGTGACATGCCAAATAGTTACCTCTCTACCAGGAAACCATTTACTGTGCATGGTGGTAACCTTATAACCAAATTATCCCCCCCGTTTCCTCGCTCGTTGTTATCCTGGGGGGGCTTCGGAGACATCGATTGGGTCTTGATGAGTGGGGACCTATGGTGGGGTTTCTACTCTGCCCTCTCCCCCCCTCCTTGGGTCCCTGTCGCTGCCTCAACTAATTTTGCGAGGCCCTTTTTCTTATTCTATTGCTTCTTTTTTTCCCCTTTCCCTGTCATCGCCAGGTAGTGGAGGTCTACTGGTGATGTTCCAGACTACGCCCCTTTTGTCATCTTGGGTGAGACTGTCTCCTCCCCACGTGTTTGCCGTGCGTGGCGTCCCGTGTATTCCCTGCGCCCCTCTACCTGGGAGTTGAGTTCACCATGGGGCAGGGTGTAGTTCCCTGTGGTGGACAATACGCTCCTTTGGTAGCGGGGTTGGGGTAAGACGGGCGGTTCAGTGTGGCCCCGCTGGGCAAATCGGCTGGCCCTGTGTTGACTCAGTCAACCTCGGCTAGGGTCAAGCGGGCACTGTTTGGTGGGCACCGTATTGGTCCGCGGCTGCCACTTCACACCAAACAGTGTCCGCGTATACCTCTTCCGCTATCCCTGAGGCTGTTGGGTGAGTTTGACCCAACATCAGCCTCCCCTAGTTGGGCTCCGTGGTGGGTGGGGGGTGGGGTGGTGAAAACTACCAATTACATTTTTATGAGTACTACTACTACTACTACTGGCTCGATTACGGTGACGACCCAGGACTCGCTTTTGACCGTGGCCTAGACTTCTTCCCCTCCTCCTAAAAGTTCAGTTACAATGAACACGCCATCCGCCGTACCTACTGTGTCTTCCACTCCTCCAGCTTCTGTTCTGCCTACCTCAATTAGCCCCTCTACTATTATCACACTTCATCCTTACCTTCCTCCTTCACTTCCTGTCTCTGTTACTTCTATGTCCTCTACCTCTCTCTCCAGACCTCGCCCTTCTTCGTATGTGCCAGCCCCTTCCCTCACTTCCTCTCTGTTCGATACACAGACATGGTCAAAATTTTTTAATATCCTTGATGCATCTGATGACCTCTCGCTCCACCTCTCTCTACTTCGACAGGTAGGCAGGGATGTCACCTTCTCGGCTCGTCCGAATGGTTCCCACCTCCTTGTTGTTCACAATGCCGCCCAAGCCGAGAAGGTGGTATCACTAGTCAACAACTCAGGTCAACCCATCTCTGCGTCCCCAGATATTCAGCTTAATTCATCCACTGGCACTGTCCGTTTACCATCATCAATGTCCTTCAGCCAGAGGCCTTTCGCAGAATGCTCCACTGACATAGAGCTAATCCTCTCAGAACAGCATCACCCAATCCGTTCAGTACATTGTTATACAATTCCTCCTCACGGACGCCGACAAGAACCAGCCAATATTGTTAAAATAGTCTTTGCTTCTCGTGACTTACCCTCCACAGTTATTATTGGGGGCACTGTCCTCCAAGTACACCAGTATATTCCGCCTCATCGCCAGTGCACATCTTGTTGGCGCTTTGGCCACCCCGCCAAATACTGCCGCTCATCTGCAGTCTGTGCCAACTGTGCACTGGCCAGCCATGCCTCTTCAGACTGTGTTACCACCATCCGGTGCTCCCCTAACTGTCGTGGTAGCCATTCTGCAACCCACCGACAATGTCCCGTCTACCTTTTTGAATCGGAAGTATCTACTATCCGTTGGAAAACTGGCCTCTCCCTTAGTGAGGCTCGTCGCAGAGCTCGCAACCTCGGTCACCATCCTAACGTTACCTACGCACGTGTAGCCCGTCCTTCTGCCATAGTAACTTCCAGTCTCAGTACTACTGCTACTTCCCCTTCTGCGCCTGTCTCTGTAACTACTGCCCCCTCTTCCTCTCCTCTCTTCTCTCGTCTTCCCACCTCTCACTCTGTCTCTACACCTGACTTCAGTCTCTCCTCTTCCTCCCAGTACTCTTGTTTCTACCTCTTCCTCCTCTCAGCTGCACCTCCCCTCTACCTCAGACCTTCCCGTACAGACCCCTCTTGTTCCTATCTCTAATTCTTTCTCTGTTTTAGATTCCTCTACCCCTACCTCTTCTCCAGCTCCTTCTTTACCTGTTCCTTCTCCTTGTCCTTCCCCCTGTTCACAACTTCGTCCCTCCTCTCACTCCTCCACTTCTGTTACTCAGACCCACCGTTTGGCGCCCCTGGCCCAACGCAACACTCGACCCCCACCCTTCTCTAATAGTAAACGCAGTTTGTCCACCGCATCAGACTCTAAGGCCGCTCCTGCCCATCCTTCTTCTTCTCCAGCTCGTAAAGTCCGGGCAACAAATTCCCGCCCCTCCCGATCGACACACACTGCCTCGTCAAAACCTGTATCACACCAATCTCTCCAGTCACATCCCCGGACCGCCCACACCAAACCCTCAGGCGATGACGACAGTGAAACTATTCCCAAGATTATGGATTATATTTTAACTTCCTCGCCAAATTCAGTAGCCAATGCTGTATCCTCTCCTTCCATTCTCTCTGTTGAAATTCATCCTGTACCTCCTGACCTCCCTTCCACTCCTCTCCCTCTTCTTCTTCTATCCCCTCCTCCTCTTTGCCCCACTCCTCTTCCACTTCTCACAGTACTCCTTCCCCTTTGTCTCTCACCATGCCTCCAGGCTATAGAGACCATTCTGCCCATCCACCAATTTCACCTTCTATTCTTATCCCTACTATCGTAACAACTCGGTAATATATGTTATTATTCTGTATTGTATTTTAATTCCTATGTCATATTTTTTACATCCTATGTCATATATTTTACTTCCTATGGATTATATTTTACTTCCTGTTTATTATATTTTACTTCCTGTGTACTATATTTTACTTCCTTTGTACTATATTTTATCATTTTCCTTTTACCTAAACTCTGCTTTCCTGTTGGGTTTTACTTTCTTTGGTTTTTTAACATGTCTATTTTACAATGGAACATACGAAGTTTTACAGCCCATCGCAATGACCTCCGTTATCTTCTTTCAGTTCACCGTCCTTCTTTAGTTTGCATACAAGAACCCCGTTTATCTTCCCCTCCGGTACCTATACCTGACTATTGTTTCTTGTTCTCTCCTGCTTCTCTTTCTGTTACAGCTATCTTAGTCCACCATACAGTTCCTCTTGAACGTCTGTCCATTAACACCACCGTTCCATGTCATTTTATTCGTGTGTTTCTTGGACGTTGGATTACGGTGGTTTCGGTTTATTTCTCTCCCTCCCAGCCTCTTTTATTACCCCAACTACCCACCCCAGTTTTATTGCTGGGGGATTTTAACTGTCGCCTTGTTTTATGGGGCGATGACGTTACTAATTCGCGTGGCCGTCGCCTTGAGTCTTTTATTTTTAATGCAGATTTATCCTTATTGAATACAGGAGCTTCAACACATTTTGACGCTACAACTCATACCTTCTCCTGTCTAGATCTCTCCCTGTGCTCCCCTTCCCTTTCTTTAGATTTCCACTGGGCTGTTCTTTCTGATATTGTATATAGTGATCACTTTCCTATCAAACTTACCCTAACTACATATTGTCCCGTAATTAGACCCCCTCGATGGTGTTTTCCGAAAGCTGACTGGCCGTCATTTACTTCACTAACTATTCCTTCTGTACCTCCTTCTTCCTTCTCTGCTGTTTTAGACATGCTCACCTATTTTAATGTGTTAGTTCTAAGTGCAGCTTTGACTGCGATTCCTAGGTCGTCCCGTCCTTTTGCTTCTAAGTGTGTACCTTGGTGGAATTCGTACTGTGGCTCTCCGTGTTAAACGTGCACGTTGGAAGAGCTAACTACGTAAGCGCAACACCCAGTATGAACAGAGTGCACTTCTAATGTTTAAAAAGGCCCGCGCTTCTCTTCGTAGGACAGTTAAACAGGCTAAACGCCATAGCTGGAGATTATACGTTTCCACCATTACTACAAATACACCCATTGCTTCCGTTTGGAAACGTATATGCAAAATAGCCGGTAAACATCTTCCCATGACTTCCCCCGTCCTCCATTTGGATGGGGAATCATTCGCAGATGCTCGTTTAGTTGCTAATGGCTTAGGTCTTCATTTTAGTAATGTTAGTAACGGTTCTCATCTCTCACCTGAATTCCATGCCCTTAAAACTGCTACTGAATGTACGCCAGTTGTCTTCCAGCTGTCGTCTAGTCAGTCGTGTAATGCGCCTTTTACTCTCCATGAATTGTCCTCAGCCCTTCGTCTTTGTAAGAACACTTGCGAGGGTCCTGATGGCATACACTATAATATGCTCCATCACCTTTCCCCCCAGGCCCTGGCCCTATTATTAATTATATATAATCGTACCTGGACAGAGGGTGTCTTTCCTCCCTCTTTTCGTAATGCTGTCATTCTCCCATTTCTTAAGCCAGGAAAGCAAGGCCATGCCCCTCAAGATTATCGCCCCATTGCTCTTACTAGTTGTCTTTGCAAATTGTTCGAGTGTATGATAAATCATCGTCTTATGTGGCTCCTAGAATCCAAACAACTTTTGTCCCCTTCACAGTTTGGCTTTCGTAAAGCTCGCGGTACCTTAATTCCCCTCCTAAATCTGGAGACATATATCCGCTCAGCTTTTGTCACTCGGCAATCTGTGATCGCAGTGTTCTTTGACCTTGAGAAGGCTTATGACACAGCTTGGCGCTATCATATTTTACACACAGTTCGATCTTGTGGGATTGATGGTAACCTTGGGGTTTTCTTAAAGAATTTTCTATCATCCCATTTCTTTAGAGTCTGTGTTCAGCATACTTATTCAGATCCCTTCCCACAATATGAAGGTGTCCCCCAAGGCAGTGTTCTTAGCACTACTCTCTTTTTATTGGCAATTAATGGGATTGTATCCTGCCTCCCAGTTGGTGTCCGCTCTTCTTTATATGTAGATGATTTTGCAATATATGCCTCAAATTCTGACATCTCTGCCCTTGGTGCTCTCATTCAACGTGCGGTTTCTGCTGCCTCAGAATGGGCTACTTCTCATGGCTTTCGGTTCTCTCCTCTTAAGTCTCATGCTATTACTTTTACTCGCTCACATCTTATTTCCCAACCACCTCTTTTTCTCTATGGCTCTCCTCTCCTATACAAAACCTCTGCTTCCTTTCTTGGCCTTCTTTTCGATTCCCGTCTCACTTGGAAGGATCATATTGCCTCCTTGAAAATCTCAGCCTTGCAACGCCTCCGTCTCTTACAAACTTTGTCTCATGTGTCGTGGGGTGCTGATCGGGCTACTCTCCTTCGGCTCCATATTGTTCTCGTTCTCTCCAAACTTGATTATGCTTGCCAAGTTTATTCTTCCGCTTCAGACACCGTCCTCCAACAACTTGATTCTGTGCATCATCACGGTCTCCGTCTGGCACTTGGCGCTTTTAAATCCTCCCCAGTTGAGAGTCTGTATGCTGAATCAGGAGTTCCATCACTTTTCCGCCGTCGTGCTCTACTTTCTCTTCTTACTTATGCTAAGTTGCACTGTTTTCCTCATACTCCTTCTCTGCTTCCTCCCACTCCTGACATAGACATGTTTTCCACCCCTAGAACCAGGCCATCTTTTGCAATTCGAGCTCGTACTCTCCTCTCGCATTCCTCTCTTGCTATTAGTAATGTTTTTTCTTACCGCACATGTCTTTTTCCCCCCTGGCTACCCCTATTCCAAGTCCAGTTCTTCTTCATTCATTCTCCGTGCTCGGTTTTCTGACCATCTCTCCCGCCATTCCTCTGCAGTCCCTATATACACTGATGGTTCAAAAACCCCGGAGGGTGTTGGCTTCGCGATCCTCTTTCCTGACACCTTTTATCATTTTAGTCTTCCTACCTATGCAAGTGTTCTAACAGCAGAGTTATATGCCCTCTGGTTTGCGTTGCGGTATATTTGTCGTGCCTCCTCTCCCTCATTTGTAATATTCTCTGATTCATATAGTGCGCTATCCCTTCTTCAGTCACCTTCTGCTTCTCATCCTTTAGTCCTTCGTATCTTGGAATGGTTGTTCCGTATCTCCTCTCGTCATAAAACAGTCCAGTTCTGTTGGGTTCCAGGACATGTGGGCATCGCGGGCAATGAACGTGCTGATCAGTTGGCTTGCATGGCTGTTGCCAGATGCCTCTCCTTCCTTCCTCATTCCAGTCTCTGATTTTCTTCCTGCCCTAACTTCCTTCCTTCAGCACCAGTGGCAGTCTTGCTGGGACTCTATCACTAATAATAAACTACGTGTTGTTAAACCATCTATTTCTCCTTGGCTAGCCCCTTGCCACCGTAATAGGAGATGGGAGACTGCTTTAGCTCGTCTTAGAATTGGTCATACTAGACTTACCCACTCATATTTGATGTCTGGTGGTCACCCTCCCCTCTGTACGCATTGCAATACCATTCTCTCTATACGTCGTATTTTCCTCGATTGTCCTCTTTACACTGTACAGCGACGTATTTCCTTTCCTTTTTTGTCTTCCCTCCAGCGTCCTCCCCTCCTTTCAGATTTTCTCCGAGAATCATCATATTTTTCCTGTCATAATATCATGTCCTTCCTTACCTCTATTGGTCTTCTTTCCGACATCTAGCTCCGTTCCTGACGTCACTAACCCCATCTGTGATATGATATACTTTTTCCATTGACCCAATTTCTTCACAATGCCGTGTCTGTATTTCCGGCCCGACCAGCATACATAACTTGTAGCCGATGATCTGGCTTTGTGCTGGATTTTGGCACTAGGTACCTATTGTTCTTCTTCTTATAACCAAATTATGGTGTCTGGTGGTTTAGTGGGTAATTAAGATGCTCCAGTCAGATTAAGCCTGTGTAGGTTTTTATCCAAGGGGTGGTTGGGGTTTATTGACCATGTAATGCCACTCGGGGATGAGTGAGGCTGGTCACTCTCATCTTAAATATCAAGACCAACTTGCCCAGCCCCGGGTTCCGACGCTCTTCGTGGGACAACATAGGATTGGATGATGGAAGGATTTTCATAGTACAGTATATATAGTTGTGGTAGGTGGGGGCACTCATTGTCCAACCATTCGATATGTAGTGCTGCTCTCAGGTGACTGCCCTTTCCTCTCTTCCTTGCTTTCTGTCTTGACTTCCTTACTTCTTTCCTCTTCCTTCTGCCTATGGGTAACTTTACACTCTCTCTTTTGTCTTTCCTTCATTCTTTCCTCTTCTGCCTATGGGTGACAACACAGAGTGACAAGCCAAATGGTTTCCTGTACACCAGGAAACCATTTACTGTGCTGGGTGGTAACCATATAACCAAATTATGGCACCTGGTGATTTAGTGGGCAATTAAGGCGCTCCAGTCGGATTGAGCCTGTGCAGGTTTCTGTCCAAGAGATGGTTGGGGTTTATGGCTCACATTATGCCACTCAGTGATGAGTGAAGGTGGTTTGCCTTAAATGTCAGGACCAACTAGCCCCAGGCTCCTATGCTCCTCATGAGGCAACACAGGACTAGATGATGATGATTATATATATATATATTGCCAGACGCCTCAATCCCGAACGGGGTGGCCACAAACAAATCGCCTCCATGTCACTCTGTCCCCTGCCATTTCACTACCACGCTCCCAACTCACACCCCCCTCTCTCATATACCTCTCCACTCCATCCCTCCATCTCATCCTCGGCCTCCCCCTCCCTCTCGCCCCCTCCACCTCACTCACATACACTCTCCTCGTCAATCTTTCACTCTCCATCCTCTCCACATGCCCAAACCACTTTAACGTGTTTCTCCACCACAACGCTCCTTCACTTCCTCATTTGTTAGTCTGTCTCTCCATGTGACTCCACATGCTCCTCTCAAATAACTCATTTCCACTGCTCTCACTCTTGACTTCTGTCCTTCCAACAGGGTCCAAGCTTCACTTCCATATGTCAGAGTTGGTATCACAATACTGTCATGTAACAACTTTTTCACTTCCATGCTCACCTCCCTGTTTCTTA
>JAGKTI010011015.1:0-17984 GCA_018397915.1 Birgus latro
GGGAGACTTCAGGAATTGGGATGTTGTATGATTTGTATGAATACCGAACATGGTTCCGCTGACTGTAAAATTAAACTAAATCTTTGTTTCAAATGTAAAAAGGACAATCATCATAGTGCTTTGTGTCCAAGGATGATGAAACATGAGGTTCCTAAAACTGCAAGTGTCAATATGACAGTTGCGGAAGCAAATACTCCAGTAACGATGCCAGCTGCAGTTCCAATTGTTGATGTAAAGGTAATGAGTGAAAATAGGAACATATTAGTATGTACTCTTTCTGATACAGGTGCACAGAAAACCTTCATTTCTGCAGACATTGTAGATAAATTAAAGTTACCTGTTGTCGGCAAGGTAAATCTAGCCATCACAGGGTTCTTAACTACTAAAGAAGCACAGTCCTTTGATTTAGTTAGACCCTTAATACAACTTGGCAGATATAAATGTCGCATAACAGCAGCTGTACTGGATAAGATGGAAACCAGTATTTATATAAAGGGACTAAAGGAAACCTCTGATAATTTGCAGAGATCAGGGATAAGGTTGGCAAAACCTAATGTAAAATCAGATACTGTGGGTCCCATAAAAATGATAATTGGATCAGATTACTGTGGAAGATTCTTACACAGGACCTTTAAGAAGAATAAAGTACAGTTGTTCAAGAGTCCAGGAGGTAACCTTATTATGGGTCAGTTGCCTTTTCCTAGGAAAGACAAAGGAGATGCCAAATTAGTAGATTCAGTCTTTGTTACCCCCACACAGTCATTGATGGTAGCTAGAATAGGTGCAGAATTAGAACCTACTCAGATAAATGACTTGTTAGATGAAAAAATTGAACCTGTACACAAACTTTGGGACCTAGACGGTGTAGGAATACACACTGAAGATCCAACCCCTGAAGATAAAATAACTTTGGATTTGTATAATCAGTCTGTGGAATTTAAGGATGGACAATATTGGGTAGGATTACCATGGAAACTAAACCATTTGGAATTACCTATAAATTTCCAAGCAGATAAAGCTCAGTTAAATTCTCTTCTAAGAAAGTTGAGAAACAATCCAGAACAATTAACCATATATGATAATATTATAAAGGATCAAATGAAGAATAAATTTATTGAAGAATTAGAAGTCCCTGTTAACCATAAAGAGGGACATTATCTACCACATCATGCTGTAAGCAAAGATTCAGTAACAACTCCCATAAGGATAGTTTTCAATTGCAGTAGTAAAGCGTCCAAGGGGTCAGCCAGCTTAAATGATTGCCTATACTGTGGACCTACACTAACAGAGAAGTTAGGGAATGTATTACTAAGATTTAGAGAGAAACCTTATGCTTTTACAGCAGACATTAGTAAGGCTTTTCTCAGAATAGGATTGAGGGAGGAGGATAGGAAATTTACAAAATTCCTCTGGCCTCAAGACCCTCAAAATGAGGATAGTCCATTGAAAACTTACTGTTTCCAGTCGGTGCTCTTTGGCTCTTGTGCTAGTCCTTTCCTACTTTGCAACACATTGAAGCATCATTTTGAAAGGGCCAAATGCCCAGAAATAGGGCAGGCTTTTTACATGGATAATTTACAAGGTGTTGCTGATACAGAGACGGAAGTATTGAAGGCTTATGAAGTAGCCAATTCCGAATGTGGGAAGGCAAATTTGCCGCTACAGAGCTGGAATACAAATTCACCGCTTTTGAGGAATAAAATACAAAAGGACTATCCAAATACTGATATTCCCGAAACTCAAAATGTGTTGGGTCTTAACAGGGATACAAAGGCTGATAAAATAAGTTTAAAGCCGATTAAGTTCTCCGATGTCACTCTCACCAAGAGGTCCCTGTTAAGTCAGGTCTCCATGTTATTTGACCCATTAGGATTAGTCAGTCCTATAGTTATTATGGGAAAATGTTTAGTGCAAGAGGCTTGGCGAGAAAAGTTAGACTGGGACACAGAATTAGGTGAAACGTATGCTGAACAGTGGGAACAGATTCAAAAGGAATTTGAAAAATCATCAAGCATATGTATTCCAAGGATGATAAACAGTAACGAGAAGTCACATTTACACATTTTTTGTGATGCTTCTCAGAAGGCATATGGAGCAGTAGCTTATTGTGCAACAGGACATGACAATAAAATTATTATGTCCAAAGCCAGAGTTGCACCAATTAAGGGAAGAACCCTACCTCAAATGGAATTGGCTTCCATAGAGATAGGAACTAAATTGGCCAGGTATCTAACCACTACTCTGGATACCCAGTTTGAGGATATTTATATCTGGACTGACAGTGAAATTTGTCTTTACTGGATAGGAAAGGATGACAGTAAAATTCCTTTTGTCCGCAATAGAGTGAAGACTATAAGAGAAATGTCTTCTAAATTTAAGTTTATGCATGTATCCTCTAAACAAAATCCAGCTGATTTACTTTCAAGAGGTTCCACAGTAAAGAAACTGATCAAGGATGACTTGTGGTTTAAAGGTCCTAAATGGTTACTCACTAAGGATTGGCCTGAGCAAAAACTGTATAGTATTGCTGAGGTTAGTGTTGTAAACTTGGATCCAGTAGTATCTGAGCCAGAAATAACTGACATTAGCAGATTCTCATCTATAAAACAACTCATTAACACCACTAGGTTAGTTGTTAAATTTTTGAATAAGAAAGTGGGGTTTAAGAAGTTTGATCCCATGGAATATTGGTTGAGAAGGATACAAAAGAAGTATTATGGGGAGATTTTTAACCTTTTATGTCAAGGCACGGATAAGAACAAATTGATCCGAGATTTAGGATTGTTCTTAGACGGAAAGGGTCTGATTAGATGCCGTGGCCGAAGAATAAAGGCTGATTTGCCTCTCCAAACTAGACATCCTATACTGCTACCCAAGAAAGATTATTTTGTAGAGTTAATTGTAAAGGAAGCCCATGACTTGACTCTTCATGGAGGTGTGCCACAGACCTTGGCCCGAGTCCGCGAAAGGTATTGGATCCCTAAGGGTAGATCGGTTGTAAAGAAATATCTCAAAGGCTGTATAATATGCAGGAGGTATGAGCAAAAGCCATATGACTACCCAGGACCACCTGCTTTACCAGAGGATAGGGTAAATGTTAGTAGGCCCTTCAAGGTAACTGGAGTTGATTACATAGGGGCTATAACTGTTACAGGTGAGGGAACTCCCCATAAGGTGTATATATGTTTGTTTACTTGCACCTATACGAGGGCAGTCCATCTAGAAATGGCAGAAGATCTCAGTTCAGAGACATTCCTGAATGTATTTAGAAGATTTGCTGCTAGAAGGTCTTGTCCTACCAGATTAATAAGCGACAACGGAACTAATTTCGTTGGAACAGCACCTTTACTTTTGAACATAATGAATGACCCAAAGGTTAAGACAGCACTGGGAATCCGAAATTGTATCTGGCAGTTCATTGCTCCAAGAGCACCATGGCAAAATGGATTTACAGAAAGAATGATTGGAATAGTAAAGAACTGCCTAAGGAAAACTCTACACAGAACTAAGATCACCAGAGAGGAACTGAGAACGGTGATAACTGAAATTGAGGCTAGGATTAATAATAGAACGTTAACCTATTTAGATGATACTAGCCTTGGAATTGAAGCATTGACACCTGCTCATATGTTGCATGGCAGGAAACTTCATCCAATACCTTGTGTGGATATCCAGGAGGAAATAAATTATACTACAATTGGAACTAATGAACTAGGACAACATCTGCGCGAGGGATACCAACGTCTTAAAAGGGTATTGGACATCTGGAATAGACATTGGAGTGAAGAATATCTCTTGAGCCTAAGAGAAAGATATTATGGGGCTCAGGCTGCCAGCAACAAATCAGTTATAAATATAGGAGATGTGGTCTTAGTAAAAACCGAACAACCAAGATCCCAGTGGCCGTTAGCTAAGGTGATTTTCACACATCCAGACTCAGAGGGGGTGCTAAGACTTGTAAAAATTAAATGTAGGGGACATCTCAGTATGAAAACGATAGATAAACTGGTGCCCCTAGAGTTAACGGCTCCCCTGGAAACAGAGGATGGTGGAGAACCATTGGGTCAAGATGTGCGACCTAGAAGGGTCGCGGCACAGGGCTCTAGAGATCAGTGGAGAGAGCTTTAGGCAAAGGGACATATTACATGATACAGCGTATCATTTTTCGCCCGGCCCCAAAACTGTGGGAAATATTTTCCCCCCGAGCTATTGTGCTTTTTACTTTAGTTGTCGATCGTTAAAGAGCAGATGAAAAACGTACTTGAGAGGTTTAAAAACCCAGAGATTACGTTCTGTTAATTCTTATTATTAATAAATTAAATGCTACTGCGTTTAACATTGGTAGACAACTATGTATATACATACCTGTAAAACTAGGGAATTTTCCCTTGACCTAAACTGCGCCTGCGTGGATGACGTGGTAAGGATGAAAAAGCCCACGATCAAACGGGAGGTCAGTTTTAATATATATATACAGTATATCTATCTGTAGAAAAGGGGAATATTTTGTTTACTTTAATTAAAACTAAGATTAGATTAAGTTAGATTCACCTTGTATATTTTACGGAGTAAGTTAGCTGTACTTGACCTGTAATTAAGCAATAGTTGGCAACTCTTCTATCCTATGAGGGACAGAGGGGCTCGCCTTGTTGTTCACTCCTTGAGCAGATTTCACTCCGTCAGTAGCTGGGCTTGTAAATACACCCCGAAAGGACGCCTGATTGCCCAGGAAAGACCGAAACAGCACGCCCGTCGTCATCTTGTTGTTCGACTCATTATATAGCTAAGGGACCTTATTGATTTGGCCAAATCTTAGGGAACTAGCTAGTATATGAGAGGTGGTTGTAGGTGAGTTAGGGGATTTAATTGCCTGATTTACTCACGAGACTTATGCAAATTTACCTCTGTTCAACTTAGATAACTTTCTATAGTGAGGAGTATCTAGGACGCTTGTTTTTTTTCTCACAATTAGGAACATGATTTATTTCTTATGAAATGTAAAGCCATCTCTCTTCGATGAACTCCTGTGTCCATTTTTGTATCCGTAAGCTGCACAGTGGACCATGACACTATATTTTCCGGAATCATCAACTGCTTTCAAAAACCCACAGAGCAGCTCAGTATAAAAACACGGGCATCAGGCGTGGTGTAACATGGCTGCCACTACACCAGCGCCACCCTGGTGGCGGCTACATAAGTTATACTGTGTTACCCCTGAGAAAGCCACTCCATATTATAGAGCTAGTGTTTAGGGTCCATAAGTACCTGTCCAGAAGCCTCAGGCCCAAGTCCCAGACAAACCCAAGTTCCAGACATGCCTTTGGCTCTATTACGTCGGATCTTAGAGGGATTACTGTATATGTTCTTAATATGTAATACTGTATAGAGGTTTGAGGAAAGTTGTGCCTAAATTTGAGAAAGGTGGAGGACACAGCAGTGGAGAATCTAGCAAGGGAATTTTGCACATAGCACATTATGTCATGGAAAACTCACACCATACACCTGATGGAAGAACACCACACGCAAATGTAGTGCCATAATTTTAAGGGTAATTGAAGTATACTTAAGTTAATATACGTGTAATATAAGTTAATATAAGTGTAGTATGTTAGTATAAGTGTAATGTAAGTGTAGCCCTGAACCCCTGATGTCTTCATCTACAATGGATAGAGAGTGATCATCAGACTCATATTTTGGATTGTTCCTTGGTAATATTTGTAGCAAAAGTGAAATACTAGTAATAGAAGAACTGTATAGAGTGATATGGGAGTGAGAGTCATAGTCAATTCTCACGAAAGAGGCAATAGTTTAGCACGAGTTTAATAATCGCGAAAGTTTGTATTCATACTTTAAATTCGAAATTTGCAAGTCAGGCTTGGTATTACGATCTTTCTGTACTTCATAGAAATGAATTAAAGCTTAGTTAAGTTCTAATTGCTGATAACAGACATTTGTAACCGCGAAATTTGCTTTACACTCACGTTTGGCCACGTGGGTCTGGCAACTGCGACACATGGTTATAATTGGTTTAACCCGCTCAGTCTCGACCGTTTTTTTACCCAGCCTACCCCCAGGTCCCGACCGATTTTCGACTTTTTGTTTTTTGGCTGAAACCTTCGCTTTTGGTGAGAAACATCGAAAATTCATAGTGAAATCGCGATCCTGAGGTAAAAAAATGTTGATAGAGGTGTCACTCAACCTTACATTTTCTTTCTTTTTCAGGGTACCTGGCCAGAAAAAACGAACTATGGAAGGGTTAATTAATTCAAGCCACTTTAAATTACGTATTTATTTCATTTACTTGGTATGAATTTGTGTAGTAAAAGTCTATATTGGATTTCACACAATAATATAGGCGTTTATAAGCATTGTTCACTCACCCAAAACTCCAGTATATGGCACCTTCCTCTACGACATTACCACCTCATCACTTCTGTTTGTTTCTACCTCTAGCTTCTTTGTTTCTTTGTCCTCCACCTCAAGAATCACTTTCACCGTGAATTTCGTCATTGGAGAAACCGTGGGGCAACATACCTTTACTGGCTAGGTTACTGCTAACAGGTGAATTGCCCAGTGTGGGGGGGAGGGGGGAGGGGGGAAGGGGGGGTTAGGAGGGGCCAGGCAGTATCCCTGCTTGACAGCAGGTAGAGAAGGGTCTCCCACATATGCCTACCAAAAATCACCCGCGAATGTTGAAAAATGTGCTCACAATGGGCCTTGCAATTGTGTGACGTACGATGCACGTCGTTGGGTCTGTCCGCAGAGAAAAGTAGCGACATGCATCGTACGTCATTGGGACTCGGCGGGGTTAAACTCGTTGGTTTGGGCTTCGGTATAATTGTCAGTCCCATACGATTGCCACAAAATTTTGAACATCGTAAGTCAGTCCGTCTATGTTGTCGAGTGTGAACACCTTATTTCATATTCCTTGTTAGTTGGTGTAGACGGTAATCTTGCAGAGGAATTTGTCAAAGTCAGTTCCGATGTTAGGACAACCGCGAGGAGGAGAGCATGTGGCCAAAGGAGTAACGCTCATTGTGATCTTTGACGCTGTGTCATCCACAGGTGAGTAGTTGATGTGCTCTCCATTTCTCCCCTCCTATTTTGTTCCTATAATTTAATCCTCTCTATTTATATTAGTAGGTTGACTGATAATGTTTCCTCTAACTTCCTTTCGTAATGATTGTGATCATTGATGCCATGTCGTCCACAGATTGCCGTTGTTCCATCGTGGCCGCCTGCCCCGACGAAAAAGTGACCAAGCGGTTCTTCTCGTTTGTACCCGTTACACAGATTCCTCCCCCATTATTTCTGTATCACGTGGTCGAATGTGGAATTGATTGGTCCATTGGAATAGTCTATTCTTTTGATGTGGAGTGTTTGAGTTGATGGAGTTTTGGTGCTCACATGTGGTTGTTTCCCCTAAAAGTACCGATTGTTCAAACACTAAAATCTTGAGCCAGTGTTATCTTTCTTTGAATGTGGTATCGGTTTGTGGGTGACCTTTTGAGTTGGTGTGTGTGTTCCGGACTTGGTGGGGTGTTTTGTGGAGGTGGTGTCTCAGGGAGTTGGTTTGGCGAGTCCGCTGGGGACCGTGAGAGTGCTGGATGCGAGCGAGATGGAATTATTTTGAACACTGTATTAGGCTAAGAGGTGAAGTTGTATATATATGTTAGAGTGTGTAAATGTAGAATCGGGCATGTGTCCAACTGTGTAGAACACTATACATCTTGGTGTGATAATCTTCTGAGTGTTCGGTCAGCTGTGGTGATCGCACGCTTGAGGTGTTTGATCCTTGTTATATTTGGTCTACCCTGTGATGGTCTCGGTGGGAAGGAGAATTTGTTTATTTCTGTTTTCTGGGAATTCATGGTCTGAAAAATGACCTGTGGTTGACTTTGATCGATATCTAATTTTCTTGTATCGTATGTTTGGACTTAGTAAATATTAGATTGGGTTTTTATTGTGTTTGAACTGTTGTCCTCTGGGTGGTTTGTTTGTGAGGTTGGGTGGCCCGCGAGGCGTGTTGCTAACCAATCTACCCCACCATTACCCCATAACACCCCACCTAACCCCACCATCCTGACCCCTACCTCAGTCTTCACTCATACACCACACCTCCCCACTCCACCCCACCATTACCTCCTTCCTCCCCATCTAACCCCACCATGCTGTGCCCTACATCAGTCATCAGAAATATACCACACCTCCTACCTCCACCCCACCATTACCCCATTCCACCCTGCTTAACCTCACCATGCTGTGCCCTACCTCAGTCTTCACTCATACACAAGACCTCCCAACTCCACCCCACACTCCAAACTATCCACGCTACTCTAGTCACTTATTCGCAAGGCCTCAGTGCTCTATATCTTACTTTAGTGGAACTAACAATTCTTTCCTGGCATTCGCTGGGTGGTGGCAGCCTACTCTTGTAACTCTGATTCATAGTGATGGTATCTCTTCTTATTTTCAGTAATTAACGAGGCCCCCTATATTTTGGATCCTTACACTGGTGTCAAAACGGTGGTATCCATCTATTTTATATAGCCCAAAAATTTCATTATTACACTGGTGGAAAATGTGGTGAGATCTCTTAATTTCTGTCATTAACTGGGAACCTAAATTTTGGTTCCTTACACAAACACGTGCCCATACATAAACACGTGCCCACAAACACATGACCCAACCAATCACATACAGGGGAAACTGGAGAGACAGCAGAAGGGCTTGGGGCACGATAGGAGACAGGAGAGGCACAGAGGAAAAGGCAGGAGTAGTGGGTACAGCGTTAGCTGGCATAAACCTCCTTCACCTTGGTACTGCTTGTCAAGATAACTCTCTTGAGAATAAAACAGCTATCAAACTCCCGACTCATCTTTCTCTTTCTCTTGCCATCCACGACAAGACCAACTTGAAAATTCTCTCCTCTTACAACCCTATAATTAACTGTTATGCTCTGTGTTTTAGGTGCAACTTCTTGCTTCCTAAGACACAGACACAAGCCTTGGGTTCCTTAATTCAAGACTGGGCAAGACCATGTACCAAAGGAACAGGGCAAAAACACAGGCTAACCAGTCTTACACATACATTACCACATATTGACATACACCGTACAATATTAAACGATACACGTGGCACTTACAAACCATAAGGTACATTCTAAGGGCAACACACAAATATAGCATTGGTACACCTTAGGAACTACAAGTCTGGTGATCACTGAATGTCTTTGTCGAGGCGACACACAATTTAACACAAGTCCATATTCACAGGGCCTCAAAATATATAAATACACAAACTACTGGGGACGTTGAACCTTCGTATCTAGGGGGAAAATATAGAGGGCCACAGGGTCACTAAGGAGAGAGTTGACCTGGGAGTGGAACCTTAGCCAAGGGGGAGGAGGGAATTGCACAGTTTAACACAAGTCCCTTGCAGTGATCGGTCTGGGGGAATGACAGTCAGATTCACGAGGGGGAATACATTTTCACTGAGCGAATCAGGAGGCACGATGTGGTATATTAATACAAGGGGAGTTCAGGGCTCGTTTTGGATGCACAGTCAAGACATGCTTTTACACAGTGGAGGAAGTTTTGCACTGGGAAGGTTCACTGGTAGGTCTGTGAATACTAACAGGTCACTCTGTTCAGTGGTATTTACACAGGAAGGTTCAGGTGGCGCCCTGGTGTGGGAGGTAGGCCGTCAGGGGTGTGTGTACGGGCCTTGTGGTGAGTCGTCCGATGTGGGCGGCTGGATGGTGTAGAGGGAGGCCTTCTTTGGCCCCTCCTGGAGGAGTCCTCGGGTGCAGGCCCACGGGTCTGGGGCCAAACAGGGCCAGGAGGTGGGCAGCTCTGTGCCGGCCTCTGGAGGTGGTGGGCGACCTCAGATTGGGTGGAACCTGGGGTCAGCGGTGTGCCCCTAGGAGGCTGAGAGCTGCGGTCTCACTGGGGAGGGGAGGTCGTCAGGGATGGTCTGTGGTCGCAGCATCCTGAGGAGTCTATCAGTGTCTGGGGGCGTGGAGGGGGACGGCTGCACAGACAGGATGCCCACTACTGGCCCGCTCCAGACGTCCTGCCACTGCGTACCTATAGAGGAGCAATCTCCGCCCAAGGTGGTATGGGGGGAGGACAAGGGATGTCTCGCTCGGCCACAGGAGGGGCGGGCCGAGCCAGAGACGTGTCCCACGGTAGGAGCCTCCGGACTGGTGGAGGAGTGAGAACTGGCGGTCGCTCCCTCTAGGTGGCAGGTCCAATGGACACCACCGGAACTCCACGCTGGGGTCGAGGAAGGAGATTTCTGGGAAGCTCCTCCGGCCTGGCAAGTCCGGTGGATGTTGCCCAGGCTCCCGGGCTGGGGAGTGGGGGCAGGAGATCCAGGGCACCACTCATCCCGGGGGCAGCAAGAGGGAGAGATCCGGCGGATGCTTTCACTCGGGTAGGTCCGGTGGATGCTACCACGGTCCTGCTGCTGGGGGAAAGTCACAGCCGAGGAGTACCTGGCGGGTGCCTCCTCTATAGCAGGTCTGGTGGACGCTACCAAAGCTCTGCTCCCTTCCCTGGGACGAAAAGCAGGGGAGATCCAGCAGACGCTCCCACGGCAGCTAGTCCGGCGGACGTAGCCATGCGCCCGCTCCTGAAGGTGGGTGGCAGAAGAGGAAGAACTGGTGGTTGCTTCCTCTGCAGTAAATCCGGCGGATGTTACTGCGCTGCTGCTCCCCTGGGGTAATGTAGGACTGGGAAGACCAGCGGTCGTTCCTCCTTTTTTCGCACTTCCTGTTGGATCTGCTGAGGGCCTACATGGGACTGCTGTCTGGCAAGTCCCACCCCGAGTCTGGCGAGGGCTGCCACGGCAGGAGAGTAGTCTTCCCGGACTGCTACTTTGCCGCTGGTCTGGTTGTGGGGAAAGGGACAAATGGCCGCAGGAGACATGGGCCGGTGCACAGAAGGTAATGTCACCTGTCTATGGTCCCCTTGTAGGGTGGTGGTAACCTCCCAGTCGTCTCCGTGTTGGGTGGGGGTGTTGGTGTTAGTGCGCATTTTACCACCATCTCGGGGGTTGAAGTCACGTCCCCGTGGCTGGAGGTGGTAGATGTCGTACTTGGCCGTCTGTCGAGTGGGGGTGAGGTGGTGGAGGAGGTTGTTCCGATGTAGTGTGGGCAGGTGGGGCTCCTGGTGATGGCTGAAGACGACTTCTAAGGCTGAGGGTTGGTCTGTCGCCCAGAGGAGGTTGAGTAGCTGGGAGGTCCCCCTCAGTCGGTGCTTTCGTCCTCCGACAGGAGTCCAAAGTGTCTGATCTTCATCTCGGGTGGTGGGGAATGAAGTGAGTGTTCTGTGACTGATGGCTGGAGACTGGAGATATGGGTGGCTGTCCCACTTTTATGAGGGGGAATTGTCTTAATCCGATTAGCAGGCCTGGTCAGTGGAATATTCCGTTCCATGTGGTGTAGGGTGAGGGAGTTGGTGTTCGGTGTGGGTGGTTTGCAGTGGGTGTGGGTGGGTGATGTGTTTGGTGGTGATGGGGTAAGGGCATATCTGGCGGGTGGGTGCGATAGGCGGCCTGACCGGGTCCTGGCAGTGGTTAAAATAGGTGCTGGTGGTGAGGAGGTGAGTGGGGAGCTTTGGGAGTGGGTGGTTCATGGTGATGGGGTGTGGATGTGCATGGGTGGAAGAGGGGTGTTAAGGAAGGGATGGTGTGTGTGGTTGGTGGTGACGGGTGTGGGTGTGCTGGGTGGGTGGTAGTTTGTGGCGTGGTGGGCAGCCCACGTGGGGCCAGGGGTGGTGGAGGCGGTGTGGTGATGGAGGTTGGAATCCTGGATGGCGGGGGAGTGGTGGTGTGTGTGGTTGGTGGTGGAGTGATCGATGTTGGAGATTGTGGGTGTGCTGGGGGGTTGGTTAGCGACTTTGTGGTGGGCGGGCCACGTGGGGCCTGGTTTGGTGGTGTTGGTGTGGTGGTGGAGGGCGGAATATGAGGTGCGGTTGCTGGAGGCGGGGAGAGGGTCTTAAGTACGAGTGGAGAGTCGGAGAAGGGAGTGTTGAGGGGGAAGGTTGAGGAAAGTGGGCTAGGTGTGGGGGAAGAGGTGGAAGGTGTGACATAGTATGAGAGTGAGTCATCGTCGTCGTGGGTGGGTGATGGGGTGATGCAGGGGGTAGGAGAGGTTGGGGGTGAGGGCCGGAAGTAACGCACGTGGCGTTTTCCATAGGTGCGGGTGGTGTTGTGATGTTGCACGGTGACTTGGTAGGGGTTTGGGACCTTGAAGATTGGAAAGGGTCCTTCGTAACGTGGTGACAGCTCATGTGCTGTTGGTAGTTTTTCCACCATGACGACATCTCCTGGTTTGTAGGGGGTGGTGGGTGTAAGGTCAGGTTTAAGGTCTTGTACGTTTTGTAGGTGATGTAACTTCTGCTCAAGGTGATGTAAGGGGTCTGATGTGAGGGGTTGTGCAGCAGCAAGAGGAGGGGTGTTTTGCTGAATACTCTTTCATGGGGGTGATACCTTCTTCGCAGGGTCAGAAGTTCATTCCCCACTGTATGATCTTCACGTGGGCTGGCCAGTCTTCGATTTGTGTTTATTATATGCTTGTTCGTACTTGGTTGAGTAGGGTATGATGGCTCCTCTCACAGATGCTGTTTCCTTGGGGCCAGTAGGGAGATGAATGGGAAATGGTGTACCTGAATGTTTCGGCGAGTTGCACCCATATCTTGCTAGTGAACTCAGGTGCATTGTCAGAATGCAGGGCCTGGGGAATGCCGAAGTATGGGAACACGTGGCGCAACAGGGCGTCTGCCACTGCGACAGCGTGGTGTTCCTTGGTGGGGCAGGCGATAAGGAATTTGTAGTAAGTGTCGACAAAGGTGATAATGTATCCATAGCCTGATTTAGGTGGGAGTGGTCCGATTACATTAACGGAGAGGAGCTGCCACGGTCTGTTGGCTTGGATACGTCCAGAGGGTCCTGAGTTCTGGTGGTGTCTTTTCCCAGGCGCACGCACGGCAAGCTTGCACAACTTGTTTGGCTAGTTGGGAGGGATTTTGTGTCCAGTAGATGTCGTTAAAAATCTGTAGGAGTTTTTTTTGCTCCTAGGTGGATCCCGTTATCAGAGTGTAAGTGTGTCAGGTGTCTAGGACTGTGTGGGTCGAGGTCTATGTGTCCTGATGGTGTGCAGAGGTGATCCCAGTGCCGCTGGAGTTTGGAGAATATGTGACGGGGAATCCAGCCTGGTTTCTTTTTGTCTTGCCATTGTTGGAAGAGGCTTGGGGTGCTGTTGATGGCATTGATGGGCAACCTGGACAGTGCGTCGGCGTTGGTGTGAAGTTTGCCTGGCCGATAGGCTATGTCGAAATCAAATTCTTCTAGTCTCTCTCTCCATCTAATGACCTGGGCATTGTGGGTTTCTGATTGACGTAACCAATGGAGTGATTGGTGATCCGTGATAATGGTGGCGTGGGTGCTGGACAGGTAGGCTCGGAAATACAGTGGAACCCCGGAATTCGTACGCCTCTCTACTTGTACAACTCAGTATTTGTACAGCTTTTTTGTCCAAAAATCGCTCCAGTTTTCCTATGGCAACCCACTAGTCACACTGAGAGATGTGGTGTTGTGTGGCATAGGTGCCACATGGTCGCCAGTCCTGCTTTGTCTTCTGCCAGCTATGAATCAGTCATACAGTCTCTATTAAACTTGTGATAAATTACGTATTTTCGTTAGAAAATCGTACATAATCATGGGTAACACACAAATATAGCATAGGCAAACCTTTGGGACTACAAGTCTGGTGATGTCTCTGTCGAGGCAACACACAATTTAACACAAGTCCATATTCACAGGGCCTCAAAATAAATTAACACACAAACTACTGGGGACGCTGGACCTTCGAATCTAGGGGGAACATACAGAGGGCCATAGGGTAGCTAGGGGGAGAGTTGACCTGGGAGCAGAACCTTAGCCAAGGGAGGGGGAACTGCATGGTTTAACACAAGCCCCTTGCGGTGATCGGTCTGGGGGAATAACAATCAGATTCACAAGGGGGGAAAACACTTTCACTGGGGGAATCAGGAGGCACGATGTATATTAATACAAGGGGAGGTCAGGACTCGTTTCGGATGCACAGTCAAGACATGGGTTTACACAGTGGAGGGGGTTTTGCACTGGGAAGGTTCACTGGTAGGTCTGTGAATACTAACAGGTCACTCACTGTTCGGTGGTATTTACACAGGAAGGTTCAGGTGGCGGCCTGGTAAGGGAGGTAGGCCATCAGGGGTGTGTGTCCGGGCCTCGTGGTGAGTTGTCCGACGTGGGCAGCTGGGTGGTGTAGAGGGAGGCCTTCTCTGGCCCCTCCTGGAGGAGTCCTCGGGTGTAGGCTGGCCCTCGGGTCTGGGGCCGAACAGGGCCAGGAGGTGGGCAGCTCTACGCCGGCCTCTGGAGGTGGTGGGCGTATGGTGGGCGGCCTCAGGCTGGGTGAATCCCTGGGTCGGTGGTTTGCCCCTTGGTGGCTGGGGGCTGTGGTCTCGCAGGGGAGGTCCCACCCCGAGTCTGGCGAGGGTTGCTGGCACAGGAGAGTAGTCTTCCCGGACTGCTACCTTGCCGCTGGTCTGGTTGTGGGGAAAAGGGACATGTGGCTGCAGGTGACGTGGGCCGGTGTGGCACAGAAGGTAATGTCACCTGTCTTTGATCCCCTTGTAGGGTGGTGGTAACCTTCCCATTGTTTCCTTGTTGGGTGGGGGTGTCAGTGTGCATTTTATTAACATTTTTGGAAATGCCTCGGTTATAGCTACAAGATCCACTCCATCCCTCTATCTCATCATTGGCCTCCCCCAGTTAATATATACTGTATATACAAGTATGTGCACATGCTATATTTATATTTCTAGGAATGGGTAAAGCTTTCATATTGCCAAGCTACACATTCATCATAAGAAAAGAAAATGCAATAAAATTATTGTACTACATCTGATAGTCAGGTTTTAGCAAGAGAATCTTTTGACATTCTGTTCCAGTTCAGTAATGACACCTGTACTCACTCTTAGAGTTCCTCCTTTTATTTCAACCAGCTTGCTTTCCTGCATCTTGTCTTAATCTCACACACATCCTACATTCCATTTGGCTGAGTTACCACAAAATACTGTATATCCCTTCATACAGAACTCCTGTACCTGTTGATTCATGAAGCTGTCACTCCTCTGACATATCTAAGGTAATTGTATACTACTACCTTCACACTACCATGCATCAGTGTTGGAACCACTATACCGTACCATAATGATTTTCTTACATTCCAAAATCCTAGTCTTAATTTTTTGTTCGTGTGCCCAGTGTCCCTGTGCCTTTCCTTCTCTGCTACACTTTTCTGTTAAGTCAACCATTCTTTTCTGCTGAAACTTTTCACAACACTGCATGAATGTCTGCCCAGCTCCCCCTCAATATTTCTATACTTAATTTCACATTAGAGCTTGCTCTTCAATGCAAAGTTCAAGCTTAAACATAATACTGAGGGGGGAAAGAAGGGGGGATGGGAGGCAAATTCCTCTACCAGACATTGTGCTGCATCATTCACAATCATAAGCACAGATATTTCTAAATAATCACCACCTTGCTTTAGTACCAGATGTTCTCACTTTTGAATACAGGTATTTACAAAGGCAGTCACAACACTGGCCTTGATATTAAATAAAAATGAAAATTAATGAAAATGTTCAGTACATCAACAGAAAACATAATTTACAATTTATCTGACAAATATTGTACTGCATAACTATGGCTTTTTTGGGACATATCGGTAATGTAACGCCATCCAAGATTATGATAATTAGACCTGTCAGTAATTTCTCTTTAAATCTTGCAATCACCAAATTATTTTATTCACCTACAAAGATCTCTTGAAGTGAAGGGATAAACACTCTCTCTAATCCTTATAATCTGAGAGATCCTTCCAAGGTTATACTGTCTGGTGATAGTCAGTCATCATCATCATCATCATCATCTGGACCTCCTTTCCCATCCTAGGGCAGGGTGAGGAGTAGTAATGTCCAGACCGCCCAAATTTGCCCAATCCAATGGGCCATGCTTCCATTCACTCGCCATTAAAGTCCCCGGAATCCTGGCTCAATTGGATATTCCAAAAACATACACCACGTTTTGTAGCTTCACATAAACGTATCCGATAGAGTCAATCCGGACGTTTTCATGTTAAAAAGGGGTGCCAGATCCCTGATCATGCGCTTCTTCTCACAATATTCATCCAGCCAGCTTAATCTCTTGTCAGTCCCCTAGCCTCACCGGCTTCCAAACCTCTCACCCTCACACAATCATCCACCATACCCCTCCACCTTCTCTTTGGCCCACCTTGCCTCCTCCCTGCTTCATATTCACTCAGATATACCTTTTTCACCAATCTGTTGTTATCCATTCTTTCCACATGACGATACCATCTCAGTACACTCTCTTCGATTCTGGTGTCCACAGACTTCCTAACTCCACATCATTCACAAGTCACATTATTTCGTATCATATCTGCTCTCGGTACTCCACATACATTCCTCAGCAGCCCTATCTCCACTCCTCTCTTTCCTGTCTTCATTTTCACACCACACCATGAAAAGTGGCATTAATTAAACCCTATAATTGTCCATCACAGTAGCTCTCTCCAGGTCATGGCTTTTTGAAGAGAAAGGCATTCAGCTGTCTCGTAAAGGATTCAGCAGAAGAGAGTTGTCTCTTGGACAATGGCAATCTATTATATAACCTTGGGACTGTATACACACACGAACAAATAGAGAAAAGCGACTGATTAATGTTTCCAGGCTCAAGACACAAGGAATCATCTTCACTACATAACATCACACCTGGGCGTGCCAATGGTTCAACTATGGTATTCAGCAAGATATTTCGGTTCACCAAACTTAAGAACCTTGAATGTAAGAAGACACAGTATAAATTCAATTCTAGCCTTTACTGGCAACCAATGCAGCTCAAGTAGGAAACCATTTGGTTTGTCAATCAGTTTACGGTACAGTCATTCATAGGCAGAAGGAAGAGGAAAGAATGAAGAAGAGGAAGACAGAACAAGGAGTGACAGACAAATGATGAATGTTGTCAGAGTGAATGGGTTAATCTTCCTCATACTGAGAAATATACCTGCATCCAGTATCAGAATGGTCCTTCAGTTTAGCTTTGTTTACATTATATGGAAGACATGAGTTTTGCAGCCTTTCACCTTCTACTACTGCATTATTCAATCATCATCATCAGGACCTCCTTTCCCACCCAAGGGCCAGGTGAGAAGTAGCAACTTCCAGACAGCTTAAGTTTGCCCAAACCAATGGGCCACACTTATCTTCACTCATCATTCAAGTCCCCGGTATCCTGGCTCTATCTGATACGCCAAAAACTTTCACCACATTCTGTAGCTTCACATAAGCGTAGCTGATACGAGTCAATCTGGAGGCTCTCACATTAAAAGGGATCCCAAATCCCCGATCATCCACTTCTCCTCACAACACTCATCCAGCCAGCTTGATCTCTTGTCAGTTCCATAGCCTCACCGACTTCCATACCTCTCTTCCTCACACACTCATCCACCATATTCGGACCTCTGTTCCTACCCTAGGGCAGGGTGAGGAGTAGCAATGTCCAGATAGCCAAAGTTTGCCCAAACCAATGGGCCACACTTCTATTCACTCATCATTCAAGCTCCCGCTATCCTGGCTCTATTTGATACACTAAAAGGTTTCACCACATTCTGTAGCTTCACATAAGTGTATCTGATAAGAGTCAATCCAGAGGCTGTCATGTTAAAGGGGGTGCCAAATCCTTGATCATGCACATCTTTTCACATCATTCATCCAGCCGGCTCGATTTATCATGAGTTCCCTAGCCTCACCGATTTCCATGCCTCCTTTCCTCACACACTCATCCACCACATCCTCCACCTTCTCCTTGGCCTACCTCGCCTCCTCCCTCCTTCAAATTCACTCGGATATACTTTT